>CAJVQA010000156.1:0-41506 GCA_910591915.1 Cetraspora pellucida
GGGGGCATAAGGAAACCATAAGTAGAAGGTAATAAAAACAAAATCCTGGGGCGCAAGAACCTAACTTAAAAATTAAAAAAAAAAAAAAAAAAAAAATCCAAAAAAAAATATTGCAAAAATGCAAGTAATTAAAAAAAAAAGAAAAAGAATAAATTTATTAAGCAAAAACAAGAGTTTTAAAAAGAAACTAAAAAAAAATTTTCAAAATATTTAAGAGAAACAAAAAAGAAAAGAAGTAAAAAAAAAAAACAGACAATTTTTTAATAATTCAAAGCTTACTATCAGATATAAAAGAAAAAGAAGTCAAATATATAACAAAATATAAAAAATGTATAAATAGTTAAAATTAAAAAAAACAAGATTCAAGACTTTAGCAATAATTAAATCAATTTTTTTAAAAAAAGTTTTATAGTTTATAGTAATTGAAATAACAGCTTGGCATATGTAATATAAGAATATTAAAATTATAAACAAAAAAAAACAAAAAAATATATAGTTAAACTAATAAGTTTAGCAAAAAAGCTTAAGAAGTTTTGTTACTAAAAAATCTTAGAAACAAAAAAACAAAAACAATTTACATTTTTCTAAACAAAAATAAAAATCTAAGAAATATAATAATAGTACTTTTGGCAATGCAGATTTTTAAAAAAATAAATAATAAGCCAATAAGACACTACAATTACATTTTATATAAAAGACCAACTGAAAAAATAAATTTAAAAAATAAAAATATACTAATTTACAAAACACAAAAGATAAAAAAATATAGTGCAAAAAATAATAAACATTAAAAAGCTAAAAAAGATAAGATCATAAAAGGAAAACAGAAACTCAAAAAATACTAAAAACAAAAAAAAATAAACAAAAAAAAAATAAAAAATATATAATAAATATTTAAGAAAAAATAGACTAGTATTAAACTATTTTATAAGAAATATTAAAGAAACTAAAAAAATAAACAATAAGCAAATTAGTACTTCCAAAAGATGTTATAATTAAAAATATAAATATAAATAAAAAGATTATAGACTTTATATAAAATAAAAAAAAGTGTTTTTAAAAATACACAAAAAGAAAAATCTTATTTATTCAAAAATAATAACAAAAAGAATAAAGAAAAAGAAAAAAAAATAGAAATAATAAGAAAATTTAATAAATTTAAAGAAAAGTAAAAACAAAAGATAGGAAAAAGCTTAGAATAGCATATTATAATAGTAACAGATTTAAAACTAGAAGATGAAAACTAGAAAATCTTCTAAATTGAATAAAAAAAGTTAATATTAGCTATAATAGAAATAAATATTACAAAAAAAATAACCTTAATATGTAATATAAAAATTACTATACTAGTGCAATATTAAACTAAAAAAAGAATTAAATATAAGAATACTAATAGATAAAAAGTAAAAAAATTATATTAAAATAATAAAAAAATTAGTAAATATATAATAAAAGTATAATTGTATTTTAAATAAATAATAATAAAGTATATATATTACTAAATAACAAACTAATTAATAAGAAAATTTAGCAAAGAATTGTAGAAATTATAATAAACAGAAAAAGATATACATAAATAATTATATTAAAAGACTTTAATAATATAATAAATAATATACTAGACAAACAATATTTACAAACAACAAGTTATAAAAAATTACTAATATTTAACTAGTTCAAAAAACAAATTTTAAAGATTTATATAGAAGCCTTTATTTAATAAAAAAAGTATATACAGAGTTAAGTTATAAAACTAAAACAAAAATTAATTATATTTAGTTATTAGAAATACTTATATTAGACTTACAGAAAGCAAATATAGAAAAAGCTAAAGAACTAACTAATAATAATCACATGATAATAATAACAAAAAGAGAGAATAGCAATTCTAGTATAGTGGTTAGGTTGTCATCCTTCAAGGCAAGTCTAAGATTCAAATTTCATTTATAATAAAATTTGAAAATTAAACTGTATTACAGAAAGTGTTTCTGTTAATTAGTTGGCCTTATGCAGCTATAATTCAGATATACTAAGTTAGGACCTACTTGTTATTAGGAGCTCAGAGCATCTATGCAAAGTATAAAATTACATGGTACATGTATATAGAGGAATATTAATAACCAGTATTGCATAAGACATTAGTGCAAACCCATAATAAGACTGCCAGGCAGTGTAGAAAATCTAATGTTCTCATGTTCTCAAGAGAACATACTTTTGAATTTGAGAACATTTATTATTTTGAACATGTTCTTTATAAAAAAATTTTTAAAAACATATTGCTTGATAAATATGTTCTCTATATACTATAGTACTAGAGATGGGTTTCATATATGTGCATGATCAAAAACATGTATATTAATGTGCATTCATGTGCATGATTCCATTTTATGCACATTTTATCCCATCAAGATTTCTCTCCTCTCGATCATTTTTTTTTTTTTGCCTTTTTTTTATCATGCAATATCATGCACATGAAACATTTTGTACACATTCATGCACATATTATTATAAAATACACATTTTTCCCATTACTATATAGTACAAATTAAGTTAACAATTAGAAAATAAATAAATTTTGAAAAATTCTGAAAAGAAAATGAACAAACATAAAAGACAAGCAAGTTTGAGATAAAAATTTAAATAAATTACCAATATTATCTGAAAATTTTTAAAAAATAGTAACAGTGATTTTTGTTATTAAGAACATAAAAATATTTTTGAGAACATTAAATTAAATAATTGTATTCTCATGAGAACATAAATTTCAAAACAGATTTCCAACACTGCTATTGGGCACAAAAGACTAAGAAACTAAGAAGATAGAATCACATTTGAAAATTTTTGAGTAAAAAAATAGTACAAATTTTTAATAGTGCTATCAGACTGATGGAAGGCCATAAAACATCATTATAGAAACAGGCAGATAAACTAGATAACAAGATGTGTAAAGAAGCATATGACCAACTAGGTTACTAGAATTATCAGAGAAAAAGAATACTAAGATATACTATATTGGGTTATCTGAATTGAAAATATAGAAAATCTGTCAGTTCTAAGTTGTGATTAGTAGAGAATGATAAAGAAGATGTTGGAAGAATAGGTATAAGGTTTGGGTGAACTTTACAAGAATAGAAATAGTATAATATAGCAGCTTAAAGTTAGCTCTAAATGCAAGTATTTGGTAACTATAGTATGTTACATAAAACTAAGTTAGCTGTATATAAGACACAAAAGGCTCTAGTAATGATGCTTCTGAGAATACACTGCATGAAATAAGGTATAGGGTTCTAAAGATATGAGTAAGCATCTAGATCTTCTTAACTAACTTATATAGTAAAGATAATTTAGTAATACAGTAAGGATTGCAATACAGAAGGTTTAAATAGGCAACATCCCTAGTTGAATTGCAGATATGGCAGCTAGTGTAGAACTATTAGCAGACTACTTAATTAGACACCAAAAGTATACATGTGACTAGTTGTATTCTCTAATATAAGGAGACTCTTTTGAGGCCTTAGCTGTAAGTTATTATATTCTAATTACGAATAAAAGCTCCTAGCTCTAAAAGAAACTAGTTTAACAAAAAAAAAATAATAATAATAACAAAAATATAAATAAAATATATAAATATAAATATTAGTAATGCAAAATTAAATATAAAAACTAAACAAAAACAACATATCTGTATAAAGAAATAAAACAAAAAGACTAAAAGAAATATATAAGAAAGTTATAAAATTAATTAGAGTAAAAAAGAATAATAAAACAACTAAAATAAAATAAAATAAATATAAATTATAATACAGATATATTAAATCTAATATAAAATATAATAAAAAAAATATAATTAAAGCAACAAACAAACAAATTTTAAGAAAAAAAATATTTAATACAAAAATAAACAAAAGCCAATTGTAAAAAATTATAATAACACAAGTATATTATTAAACTATAGCAAATAATCAAAAAAGCAAGATTAAAAAAAATTAAGTAATAGAAAAAAAATTATTAAAATAAATAACAAACATAAAAAAAAAAATAGAAGTAATATTATCAAAGCTTCACAAGCAGTAGTTAAAAATCTGAATATATAATATAAAAGACTGACAAAGAATATTTAAAGAAAAAAAAGATAAGAATAAAAATAAGTTTAGAAAAAACAAATAAAAAAAAATATAAATAAAAGATATAAAATAATTAAAACTGATTAAAAATAAATAATTGCTAGTTTGCTAAACAAATTATATAAAAAGATAGTCTATAACAGATTTATAACACAAAATAAAAAAAAAGTAAATATAATAACAAAGCCAAAAGCATCTTAAATAGTTTAATAAAACACTTTAAAAACTAATTTAAAAAAAAACCAAGTTAGAAAAAATGTCTGAAAAATAAAAAAATATATACAATTCTAAAAAATAGATTAATAATTCTTATATAAAAAACTAAAAAAGAAGATAAAAATAAAAAGAATAAAAAATATATTAAGAAAGCTTAAAGTTAATATAATTTTAAAATATTAGATATAAGCTATATTAATTAAATATATTAAAAAAAAAATACAAAAAATTTTCTGAATTTTTACAGACCTGATATTAAAAAAAAATAAAATTTCAAAAAAATAAAAAATAGTACAAGTATACTTAATTTCGAAAAATATAAACTAAAAATATAATTTAACTAATATTAAACTAATAATACTAATTAAAACCTTTTAAATAGTAATTACAAAAGTAATAACAAAAAAATTAGTTAAAATATTTACAAAAAATAAAATAATTAAAAAACCAAATTATACAGTTCTGTTAGACAACTTAATAAAACAATAAATATATATATTAAATATAATAATAAAAAAAATACAAAAAAAAATAAAAAAATATAAATATTTCTATATGATAAAAAAATATTTAATTTAGTTTTATTAGAAATTCTAGAATAAATTTTTAAAAAAGTCAAAATACTACAGAAAACAAAAAAATATAAAATTAATTTCTTTTGTAAACAATAACTAAGTAATTTTATTTTTGATCTAATAACTTTTTTATATTTTATTATTAAAAAAAATTTAAAAAGATAAAATATTAGTCTATATAATAGAACAAAAAATAATAAAAAGAATATATAATAACAATACTACAAGATATAGACAAGTAACAATTATATGCAGATAATATAACATGATTGCAAACAGTAAAGAACATTTGTTAAGAATCTTACAAATTGCAAAAAAGTTTTTTAAAACTAATAATATTAAAATAAATAAGTTCAAATTGAAGCTTATAGTAATGAATACAAGACTTAAAAAAAAAAAACCAATCTTTAGTTAAAGTAAAATAATAGAAAAATCAAAAAATAAAATTATAAAATTGTTAGAAACCTGACTAAATAACAAAATAAAAGGGTCATTAGTTTATAAAAGAGCAAAGAAAATAGTTATCAAAAGACAAAAATTTAATATACAAAAAAATAATATAAGTCAAATTATATATATAAATAATACAATAATAATTCTGAAACTAGAATAACTTTTACAATTAACAAAGATATTAGAAAAGATTATTACCAAAATATAATAATTATTAATATGTTTGATAAAGCATAAATACAATATAATAAAGCATTAAATAATTATATAACAAATATAAGAACTATAAGAACAAGCTAGAATAGATAATGAACAAGTATAAAATATGGATAATATAAGACAAGCATAGATAATATAAGACTATAACATATAAATAATTTTAAAAATAATAATCAAAAAATAATAACAAGATTAATGTAATATTGAACAAATATTAGAGAATAAAACAATAAAAGAATAAAGAAAAAAGAAAAAACTAATAAAATTAGAACAAATAGAAGAATTAAAAATAGAAATAATTAAAAAACAAAGCTTAAATAATAAAATTAAAGATTATTTATTAGAAATTTTAACAAGAAACAAAAAAAATAAAAACAAAATATATATTTTATACAGATAGAACACTATATAAAAAAATAAAGAAGATAATATAAAAAAGATAGGTATTAGTTAAATACAAGTAAAAAAAGAAAAAGATTAACCAGAAAAGAAAATTGCATTAGAACTTGAAAGATAACCTTTAGTAACAATAACAAAATTGTTAACAATATAGTCAGCAATTCTAATATGTCAGAAGAAAAAACATAAAAATATATACAGATAACATTTTATTATTTTAATTTAACATACTAACAACACCTTTTATTTTATCTGTTTTGTAATAAAAATTTTAATAAGTTTTTAATTTTTCTATTTTAATACATATAATTTTAAACAGTTTATTAATTCAATGTGCTAACATTACTTTTGTCTTTTAAATCAATGCTCTTTACTTAACACATGTTACCTTTCTTTACTTAATATATAATATCTTTTCTATCTTTATTACCAACATCTCAACTTCTTAGCTTCTACTTAATGTAACAACACCTTTTATCTCCATTTAGTTGATTGTTTCCTAATTACACTTTACAAAATAAGTGTTTTTTTTCTATTTTAATTGAAAAAAAAGAACAAGTCTCTTACTAATCATAATTTTTCTTTTTTTATATCATATGTTCGATCTAATGATTTGATTGGTTAGTTTATATCAATCGAATACACAAGTTTATGTAACATATGTAACATGCATCATAATGAATGTCGTGTAACCTAACCTTATGAAAAATGGTCCCCTTTTTGTCAATCATCTGATGAATCAAAAAAAATTGACCCCGTGAATCAAAAAGAATGGGTTTACGTTTTCTATAGTGCTGAATATTTTTAAGAAAGTTAAATTAGATTAACTTAATAAAATTTTAAGTAATTTTAAGTTATTTATTTGTCCAAAAAATGTTCACAAATGTCTAAACGAAGTTCACAACTGTTTCGTGCCAACACAGATTATGCGATCAAGATATTCCAGTGATGTTTTGAAAATGCCTCGATTTCACATTACACTTGATCTTGCGGTAAATAAGGGGGTCACTCAATTACATGTTGATCTGCATATTGCATAAATTACATTCTTGATATTTTTATAAATCAATATCCCTAAATGCATCAAAAAAGTAACATTAACTTGGACACGACTTTCCTAAAATAGAAAAATTATTCGAAGATCCCAATTGAAGAAATAAATAATGATTTATTATTATTTTATTCATTCCGATATAGTAAAGTGGTGGAAGCGTGTGACTGTTGCCAGCAGTCATGGGTTCGATACCTGCTGGTTATTGTCAACCCTGCCGACGGGTTATGGTGACTAAATCAGCACTATAAAGGAATAAAGGGCCCTTATTTTTATAGTCACGTGAGGATCACCTATTTGTAACCTGATATGGATTATATGAATAATAGTAACCAGCAGTGCATTTTTCCTTCACTGTCCGACTTAGGTCCGGCTCTTTCGTGTATGGCGCCTCTTTCCCAGAAGATAATACATGGCTGGTACAAAATTTTTCGACCCTACTTGACAGACTGAGTTAAAACCGTTTAAAGATATCGTAAAGCAGGATATATTCGTGCATATTTTGCAATCGAAATAGCGAAATATGCTATCTTACATCTCAGATCTGGGATTTCCTAAATGGAAAATCTAAAAAATTTATTAGTGAGTATTAAGATGCTACGAGTTGATGTATTATAAAAGCATTAATAGATGTACATTTATAAAGAGCAATATGCTGAAGAATTTAAAACCTAGGCGCAACGATTTTAGATCACAAGTAGGACAAACACCTATAGAAGCACTTTACAAGAAAACTATCCTAATTTTTTAAATATGAAGATAATGATCTCAGACAAGAAGGGTAAAAACGCCAGCAAATGTATTTTACAAGAACATTTTGTTAAAAAGGTTTGACCCTACATCGCAACAAACTTTAAGCAATCGTGAGAATAACACTTTAGATTTTTATTGTAAAAATTTTTTGGATCGAAAGGAGGAAAAGTATTAACTAACACACTTTGTAAGAACACTGCGTTGAGTCATCTGGATCTGTGTTGGAAGAACTGTGGATTGAAAGAAAGAAAAGTATTTAGCAAGACACCCGCATTGCTTCCCAGAGATTGGCATCATTTATTTTTGGACCCATGCTTATTGCTTCAGAGCTTCTATTAGAAGGATTAACTAAACATTTTGAAACAAATTCAATTGAAACAAAAGCTAATTAGCGCGTCTACATTTTGCACGTGTCTATCGAAGAAGCTTCAAAATTTATCAGTTACAAAATTTACAAAAATAGTCAACGATTTTTGGTAAAGTATCCAAATAAAATTTTAACACCGAAGATTATGACACCAAAGATTTTATATCACTTCAAGAAAATGCACTAGTTTCTCATTGAACGAGATGATTTGCAAATGGAAGAAGTAAACGTTTGGAATTATGTTATTAAATAGGGAACTGTTCAAAATTCAGGTTATCATCAATCGGACCAGAAAATTGAACTAACGCAAACTTTTAGTTTTGAACAATATCCTGAGGATTTGTTACCCCATATACGGCATTTCCAGATAACGGAATCCATATCAAACAACCTCAGAAAAAGGTCTTTGGAAAGATATGCAGAAAAGAACTGCGAACACAAATCGACGAGTAACATCGATATTTTTTCCACCCTGAGTAATTTTGAAACAAGAATTACCTACACATATGACGGAACCATTTCCATCAGTTATTACTGAAGAACTTGCAGCTGAAATCGCAACATTGGTTGGTAAGAAAGCCGAAACATATCCAATAGCAAATAATCTGTATACCTTCTTGTGGAACCAGAAATGGCTTTACTAATAAGTCATTTTGGAAAAATATGTAATAAGAAAGTGAATACTATTGTGGTAATGAGGATTAAAAATATTGAAGAAGCTATTGGTGGCTATAATCCCGTCTACCATATGCAAAATATGTGAAAAAACAAACAAATGGGCGAGTGAAACATAAAGTGCATGGGAAATTGTTTATGGTCTTTCTCCAAAACTCCTACGATAAAATCAAGCGAAAAGTCTAAAAACTCCTGTTGGCATTATATTAAGTAAAATGCATTGCACCATCGCGTGGTGTACATGCTGCTAAAAGAAAAGTGAAATGCAAGAGCCATAGCACTCCGACGATCCTGCCTCTCTTTATATCCCAACTATGAGCCCTTGGGGAAGACAAAAAAAAAAAAAGGGGTTAAATATGAGAAAATAGATGAAAAGCCGAGATCTTGTTTTAGGACTTCGATTCATTTTATATTACATACATGTCGCAAGTAGAATTCACTACACCATAATGTGGGCCTGTACTTGCCACTTCGATAGGAGTAAAATGTAGAAAGTATGCATATGGGTAACAAGTAGAAATGTGTGTGGCTCGTACTTGGCACTATAGAGAAAGAAGAAAGAAGCATCTGTGTAGCAAGGAGAATGTGCCACACCATAGCGTGGGCTTGTACTTGCTGCTTAAAAAAGGAAGGGGAAATTATAAATCAAGTGAAATAAAGGTAAAAGAATTGATCGAAAATGAGTATGTATTGGTTGGTCAAATTAAATAAGTAAGGTAAGGCAGGAAGAGGCAGAAGTAGAAATGATGAAAGAGGAGGAGCTGAGGAAACTGATGAAAGGGAAGAAGCCGAAGAAGTGAGAAGCTGAAGAAGCAGAAAGATGCAAGAAGAAGCGGAAAGAGAAGATAATAAGGCAGAAGAAGGAAAGGATTAAAAAATTATGCATGAGATTTTTTGTTAGGTTTAGGAATGTATTATCACAGTGTAGGGTGTTCAGGATTATGCGATGCTACGTATGCAATGCGCATAATTACCCATTTTTTCGCATCGCATAATTGGGCAAAAAACCATTCAGGACACGTGGCTTAAATATGACTTGTAGATATATATTTGAGATACGATAGCTAAAGCGGAAGAGTATTCCGAAGTAGAAAATGGACAAACTCAAAATATGAGGAAGGCTGAGGTAATTTTTTTGAAGAATATCCAAAGAATTTCGAGGACAGTATACGTTGATAACACAAAGATCGCATAATCTATAATTTTAGTTATATTTCGCATAACTGACCTCGGTCAAATCGCATAATTTACCTCATTGCATCACATAATCCTGGACACCCTATCACAGTGTGCTCAAGTCTTAATCCTCTTTTGTTTTCATTACGTGATCAGCATGTGATGTCAGATTAAGTTGTAGTCATTATTATTATTTAAAAGGTGTTTAGTATGTATTGGTGCCAAGAGCTGCAATGTAACATGACTTCCCATATTGTATCTTCATCAATAAAGTTGATCTGAGCAAGAATAATTCATTTGTATACTACGTGTATATGTTACGCGTCATTTTCAAATTCTGTCAATTATTAATTGACGCATGTCATTTTTCAATCGGTATAAAATTTGCAAATTAAAAAAAACTGCCAGAAATATTTATTATGCATATTACATTTAACCGAAAATATTCAATTATGCAAGATATAATTTTTTACAAGAGCAAGATTTAGTACTATAATACGTTTGACTTGAACCAACAGCATATTAGATAAGTAGTTCTGACCAATATCCGAAAAAATTTGTACTACACCCTGATGCAGTTTACTTGAATATTATTATTTGCACCATTACTTCAGATTATATCAGTAAAATTTTAATTTAAATTCAAAATTTTTGTTTACTTACTTCAGAAATATATGAGTCAAGCATTCTTAAGTGTTCTTTAATGAGTGTTCTTGAGTTGGGCATTCTTGAGTTGAGTTTCTTGCATTGGGTGTTTTTGTGTTGCATAATATAAATTGTATAACTTGAGCATTGAATATTATAAATTTAATGTTTCTGTATATTATGAATTAGATATATAATATTTTGCTTGGTGTGATTTTTTAATATATTAAGACATTAATTGTAGCACTTTCTATTCATTAAACTGCATTGTTTTATTTTTGATTTGTTTGTGGTTCTAAAAATTTCAAGGATTAGAAAGAATAACTTTGTAAATTCATTAGTAAAAAAAAATTAAAATCTATAAAAATCCATAATAATATAAAAATATTTTTTAAAATTTATTTATTTATCATTATTAGCACTATTAATAAGCTTTGATTATAATATAATTTGTATTAAAAATGATTTAAATTATTTATCAATTGGCAAAATTAAAAAATAACAATATTTTTTCTTGATTAATAATACTAATCATGACTTAATATCTTTGACTTTTACTAACTCATCTATGTCAATATCTCAAACTTTTATTAATATTTCAAATATTAAATCATTAAAAAAAGATAATATCTATTTTTTTTATATTAATAATCATGAAATTTATACATTTATTAATATATTACAGCAAACTTCTTCATCATTTATATTGACTTAAACTTCAATTATATCTATTTCTAAAATTGAAATTCAAATAATATAAAAATATATATTACTTTCCTATTACTAAAATCAATTTATTAAATTATTTTTATTAACAAAAAATCTACTAAACAATACATATTTCTATACAGATGTCTCAAATATTAATACTCAAATATTACATTCCAAAATTGGAATTAATGAATTTTTAAATACAATATTTAAATCAAATTTAATTGTTCTATATGTTATATTCTAACTCTATTTGATCAAACTTGAAGCAATAATATATTTTCTTCTTATCTTATTAATAAATTTACAAAATAATATATATTTGAATAATCTTTTTATATTTAAAAATATTTAATTATTTTTATTATTAAATAAATTTTCTTATATAAAAAACTAGGATATTCTATTTATTATTCATTATCTTATTTAAATAAAATTTCTTAATATTTCTTTTTATAAACTTAAATCTTATTCTAATAATTCTTTTTACAATCAAGCTGATCTTCTAGTCAAACAAAGTACTACTAAATACCAAATTATATCTAACTTTAAAATATATTAAGGTAAACATTTGTAATTCAGAATTTTATTGATAATATATTTGATTATTGGTTGTATTATAACTACAGAGAATAATCATGAAAAAAGTATTCAACTAGTTACTTGTATAAATTTAGTTATTGTCTAATTTAAGTAGTCCACCCAAAGGTTTTACACTAGCTGCCATATCTGAAACCTGCTTATAGTTTCTCTATTTAATCATTCTAGTTTTTGTATTTATCTACTTACTTTTGTCTACTAATAACCCTAGTTAATGTTGATAAAAATATACCATAGTCATTAAGTCTTTAAAACAATTTTTTTGGAATCTTTAACCTTATACTAAACCTTTTAGAATCTTTTGTATCTCATTTTTATAACTGATCTAATATTACTATGATCAAGACCAACACTGGTAATCAAGGCATATCATTAAACTGCTATGCTCTTGTAGAGTTCACCACAATTCTGGTACTAATTTCACAACATATCCCTATTATTTTAGTATTCAATTCAAGTTTTACCAAGTTACTATTTCAGATAATTCAGAAAGGTAGATTATAACTATATATTTCTAATTTATATGTTTGCTAACATGTACTCTTTTTCTCTGAAATCTGAAAAATTCAGCAGCCTAATTGGTTCATCTGGTTCTTTTTCAAAAATCAGCACATTTGCTCTGTTTTATAAGTTTTAGCTCCATTTTATAGATCTAGTCTTTATAGTAATAATGTTGAAAGTTTAAGTTATTTCTCAATTTGGGTTTTCCAAATAGACTTCTATCTTTCTATTTGATTTTTGTAATTTACATAGTTTAAGGACTTATCTTGGGTTTACACCACTCAGTACCAGTTTGTGTTCCTTTGTACAATATTGTACAAGTATCTAAACCTTTTAGTTATGCTAGTATAATATAGATTACAAATATCTAATTTTAACTAATCATAGAAGATAATTAATTATCATATAGAAAAATTGCAAATTTTTATTATCACTAAAAATTGAACTCTAGATCTGCCATTTGGGAGTTGACAACCTATACACTTCACTATATCATTATACTACTTAAAATAATACTTTCTTTCTACTTTATATGACATAATTACATAATTCCTATTAAAACTTAGTTTTTTTCTTCAAAATACTATATCTATTTAATTACTTCTTATTTAATCACAACTTAAATACTTTTAAAATTTACTTTTTATTAAATGGTTTATTAATTTTAATATTATTAATTTACTTAATAATGATCAAAATTTTTATTCATTTTGACTAAAAATTATTAATAACAACTTATTAATTATGTAAAACCTTAATATACACTATTTTTTATTATATATTACTTCATATTGTATTTATTGTTAATTAATTGAAGATCTAATTTATTAACTTGTTCTAAATAAAAATTTAATTAATATTTTTTTTTTTGGAGTTAAGGTAAGGTTTTGCTTATATTTTTATTAATTTATTAAAGATGCCTCCAAAAGCTTCTCTGGATATAAATTACAAAATATATTCCAATTACAAATTTGTTACAAGAGTAAATCTCAGACTATAGAGAGAAACTAACTATTATTTATCTAATTTATCTGCAACCTAAACCTACTAGAGTGGTTAAAACTTACCTAGATTTGATAATATAAAATGTTGTTTGTAAACTAACTGTAAAGTATTTAATAATCAAGTCACAAATTAATTTTACGTAGAGCATGACTAAGTGGTAGACAAGCATTTGGATCAATGTGTTTTAAGCTTGATAGCCTACATAGATTGCAAATTGTATTATGTAATTGATGCCTGTTGATATGATATATATCATTGTGATTAATTTATATAGGTCTTCTTTTTGATTTTTGGTATATTGTAGAATATTGTTATCCTTTTTCCATTGTGCCAGTTTTTTTTTTTTTTAAATATTAAGGTGAGTACTTGCAACTCAGGATTTTATTGATAGTATATTTGGCTAATGATTGCTTTACAACCACAGGTGACAACCATAGAAAGAGTGTACAACTAGGCACTTATACAACTTTAGTTATTGTCTAATTTAAGTAATCTGCCCGAAGGTTCTACACTAGCTGCTATGCCTGGAACCCACTTGTAGGTTTACTATTTAACCACTCTGTTTCTGTATTCACCCACCTACCTTTGCCTACTAATGACCCTGGCTGATGCTGGTGAAAATATGCCATGGCACTAAGTCTTTAAAGCAGTTCTTTGGAACCTTTAACCTTGTACTAAACCTTTCAAAATTTTCTGTATCCCATTCTTACAGCTGACCTGGTATCACTATGGCTGAGACAAACACTGGCGGTCAGAGCATACTATTAAACTGCTATGCCCTTGTAGAGTTCACCCCAACCCTGGTACTTACTTCACAACATATTCTTACTACTTTGGTATTCAATTCAAGTTTCACCAAGCTGCCATTTCAGATAGACCAGAAAGGTAGGGTGAGATCATATCTCTGGTTTACATGTTTGCCAGCATGTACTCTTTTCCTCTGGAACCTGGAAATTCTGATGGCCTGGTTGGTTCATCCAGTCCCTCCTCAAAGATTGGCATATTTGTCCAGTTTCACAAGTTTTAGCTTCGTTTCATAAGTCTAGTCTTTATAGTAGCACCATCAAAAGCTTGGGTTACCTCTCTACTCGGTTCTTCCAAGTAGGCTTCCATTTACATAGCCATAAGGACTTATGGTAGATTTGCACCACCCAGTACCAGTTTGCATTCCTTTGTATAACCACAGACCTTGTCCCAAAGAACAATGTCATATGACTATTATACAAATGCCATGTGACCTGCTAGTCATGCTGGTGCAACATAGATTATAGGTGTCTTATCCCAACCAATTGCAAGAGACAGTTAACTATAATACAGAGAGGATTTTCAAAGTTTTCATTAACACTGGGATTTGAACTCTGGATCTGTTACTTGGAGGTTGACAACCTAACCACTTCACTAGGTTGCCACACCCCTATTGTGTCAGTTTTGTACAATATAGTTTTCATATTTGTTTATAAACTTTTTGAGACAGCTTATGTAGAAGTTTTGTAATAATATTTTTTGCTTCTGTTTGTGATTGAGTAAATAGTCTAATTGGTAAAATAAGGCTAGTAGGCATATATTCTTATAATGTTGTATAAATGTTAGTTTGTTACAAAATTATATTACTAAAAGAAAAGCTATTGTATTGTAAAAGTATTTCTTATAATTTATTAATTTGAGTGCTAGTAATATCAGTAATATAAATAATTGTTTTGATTATTGTTTTTTAAATAAGATTGGTAAAGAGTATAAAATTTGGACAAAAAATCCAATGTAGTGAGTGTTCTAATATATGATATGTAATACAGCTATTGCTAGTTATTGCTTCTGGGTATAAGTTGTGAAGATGAAAAAGTGTAGATAGTATGTTAAGTTGTAGTTTAATTTTAAAAGATTTATTATTGCTAAGTGTAAAGTTTGTATATAAGCTAGTTCTGTTAATGTTGTTATTTAGATATAATCAGGTTGCTTTCTAGTTAATTTGTGAAGATAGAGAAATAATATTGTTCATCTGATTTTAAGATAACTACATAGCTATTATGTATGCATTGCAGATATTTTTGATTGCTTATGAGATAGATTGTTCAATAATATATTGGTTTTATTATATGGTATATAAAGCATTATAAATGTTGTTGCATTGTATATCCAGAAAATTTGTTGAATTGTGGTTTAATGTGAGCTTATCTGCTTCATTATTAAATATGTTGTCTTCATAAGCTGGTACTTTGTAAAGTGTAATGTTGTGTTTGTATAATTTAATTAAGTTAATAATTGTGTACCATATTGGTCAATAGTTATAAGAATATTGTTTATGTTATGGTATTATGTTGTTAGTAATTTTATTAAATTTAGAAATTACAGATTGTAAGTTAGTATAGATTTGGATATTGCTATTTTGAAGGCATATGCATATAGCTGATAGAATAGCTACTAGCTCAGCTTTGTATGATGATAGCCAGAATTTAATTTGAGAAGAATAAGTTTCAATAATAGTATTGTTATATATTTGTATCTATCCAATAATCATTGAACATCTATCAGTAGTAATAATGGTAATAGATCCATCAGTATAAAAGATAAAATTGGTATGTTGAGTATTTTGGTTTGCAATTTGTTGTAATTTGATAGAAGATAAATTGATATGAAAAATAAGAAAGATTGGATCTTGTGATAAGATAATAAATAGGAGTATAGGAATTCTAGTAGGGTTAAGTAATACAATAGAGTATACAAGATCTGTGTAATTTGCATTAAGCTTAAGTTTGTTTGTAGGATTTTGTTGTTTCTTTTCTAAAAAGTTTATAGAAAGAGTAGCAGAAATGTCAAATGTATAGTGATTAAGTATTTTGTTAGAGTTATGTGAGCATCCTGTACATAATATACAATTGATTGATGAGAGTAGATAGAGGTTTGTATTGGATGTATTTGCTTCAATTGTCCAGTATATAATAGATATAGTGTTATTATTTTGGTTATATTTTCATGCCTTTCCTACTATTAATTATTTACTATTGTAATCAACAGTAATAAGCCTAGGTTTTGATTTAAATTGTAATGTCCAGTTGTAAAAGATAAGAAGTTAGTTTGTAAGAGATTTAGATTAGAGTTAAATTTTCTGGTAAGAGAATGTATAATGGCTTTGTCTTCTAATACTGTAAACTATTTTGGTTTATATACTGTAGAAATTTGTTCAAGTCTTGGTGAAATGTGTTTCCAATTCAAAAGTGTAGAGTTATCAGATAAGATTAATTGTTCAAGGTAGAGAATATGTTTAGTTCATAATTGTTTTTTTAAGTTGTTGTAGTCTTTATATGTTATAAAAATGTTTTTAATTGGTGTATATGGGTATTGTAGTATATATGATAGTGTTATATATGCAGAGATAGTAAATTGTAGATGTCATAATAACAGTATTATTTAATATGTTGTATTATTATTTGAACTGTCTAGTAGTAGATGTGAATATTGTAAGATATTAGTGGTAGACCACAGGTTAGTTAGTAATTGTTGTAATCAAATATGTGGCTAGTTTCAAGTAAATCTGTTGTGTTTAGTTGAATTAGAAAGTTGGTAATTTGATGTTGTAACTGGATATCCTATATGTTTTTGATATTATATATGTTATAGTTTAGCATAATGCTAGTTGAAATAATTAGTGCAAGTTTGAATTTGTGTTTGGCAGTAGTAAGATATCTGGATAAAATTTTGTCATATATGTGTTGAGAGAATACTATATTATGTATACAATATTTAATAATAAGAATAATGACATTATTAATTATATAGAAAACTTGTTTGTCTATTATTTGTTTGATTTGAACTATATTTGTTAAACCAAATGTTTCTTGTAGAATGAGTTTAATTGTAATGGCTTGTTTGTTAGTTGCAATATACTAGCAACCAAGAAATTTTAAAGATGTGTTGAGTGGTTGAGTTGTAATAGTTGAGTTTAGAAAAGTGAAAGCAGGTGTATATTTTGTATTAGATATTAGACTGAATTTTTAAGAATTTACTTTAATGTTTGTTATTTGGTAGAATGTAGATGCCACATTAATGATATTTTGTAGTTGCTGTTAAGATTCTGCTAACCATAATGTATTATCTCTATATGCTAATACAGAAGTATTTGCATAAGTTGTTTGGTACTTTGCAGAAAATAAAGAAGTTAGATATGTAACTATTGATATGTATCCTTTAAATTTTTTGTATATATGGTTAATGAGAGGGTCATAGTAGATTTGCTATAGCAATGTAGTTATGGTTTCTTCTTGATCAATACTGTCTTATACTGGATATGATGCTGTTAATCCAAAGTTTGTAATTACTTGATTGGAGTGTAGTTTGAGCAAATTAGTTATTGTGCAAATTATAGATTATGGAAGTTTAATATGATGTAGTAATTTTTCTAAAAGATTAATATTAACTGAATCATATGCTTTGCTCATGTTCTGTAAAAGTAGCCATATTGGTTTTTTATTGCTATTGGCATCTTTAATAAAGTTGTTTAGAATATGTAGAGGTGTATTAGTGCTATTACCAGGTAGTGCAACATAATTGTAAGGACTGAGAATTAGATATAATGATAGAATAGTAGAGAGTCGATTGGTTAGGATTTTTGTATATAATTTTTTGGTATGTTCAATTAAACTGATGAGTCAGGTATTATTGAGATTGCTATCAAAGTTGGGCTTTTTTAAAATAGGATATATTCCACTAATTTTCTACTGTTTAGATATTATGTTAGTATTGAGATATTTGTTAAATAGTTAGGTAATAGCCTGTAACATTGGTGAACTATAGTATTTAAGCATTTCATAGTTTATATCTAGTGGTCTACAGGCTTTGTTGTTTGGAAGTTGTTGCATTGTTTGCATTATTTCTTCTGTAGAAATAGGCTTAAGTAGGAGGGCATACTAGTTGCAATTGATGGACTGTTTAGGTTGGTATTCTTCTCTCTAATATTGATTAAATATCATAGTATTAATAGATTGCTGTTAACTACTAATACTAATCAGCAATGCATAATTATACTTATCATATTTCAATGCATTGTGATTAAAGTATCTAGCTTTAAAGTTCTTTGAACAGATATTAACAATCTAATACAGCATCATCATAAACTTAATTTACAGACTGCATTATATTCAACAAAGAAAACATTACCTCAAAACATATCTACTAGCTAAGTTACTTACTAAAATTTACAACTACCTACTATTTTAACTACTCAAAACAATTTATTTTACCAAATATTCTTACTAAGCACTGCTTGTACATGACTATCTCATCTCACTACTATTAGCTTACAGACAAAAAAACTTCAACTATATCATCATACGACTATAATTCAAGCAAATACACCACTGTTACAGGCCCAATTCATATGAACTATTATACCAACTAATATAACATTCTTATTACAAATTACTTACTGGCCCTCTATAACATATGCATATCTTATTAAAATTATAACAATTCTAGTAATAGCTTTACAAAACTGCCAAATAACTATTTAGATGACCCACAAGCTAACAACCAACTACATCAACTCTTTTCTTGCACCAACAGCAAACTCTACTCTTACTTTTCAAAAACACAACTACTGGCTACTTAAATTACTAATACAGACTATAATCACCCATAAAGACACCAAAATTAAAGGCACCCATATAGAGAATTTGAACAACTACTTTTTATATAACAGAACAACACATTAGTTTACTAAAACACAATAATACAAACTGTACACTCAACTATACATACTTGATAAAATAGCTTCTTTCTTATCTGAAACAATACACTAATTAAACACAAAACTTGCCATTTTATTTAACACTTAAAAATGCTACAAATACTGCAAAATGACATGCTCTTAACAGAACTAAACACTAGGATGATATCTGAGAAAACACTAATTAGAACTCAATACATAAATTTTTAACTACAACAACAAACCCAATACTTGCACTACCTATCTCAAATATTCATAACTAAAAAGCTTTAAAATCAAATTTCTATTAGATAAGCTACCAACACTACTATACCTACATTACAGAAAACCCAAAACATACAGTATACCAACTCTATGTGCAATCATTGCACTATACATATTAAAAACAACTCTCACTTGCTTGAATGCACAGCAAACTCATATCTTTAAACCAAGTAATCTAACAAACTACTTTCAAATTTCTTACTAAAAACAAAATTGAACTACAAAACACATCAGCATTA
Source organism: Cetraspora pellucida (assembly GCA_910591915.1). NCBI lineage: Eukaryota > Fungi > Glomeromycota > Glomeromycetes > Diversisporales > Gigasporaceae > Cetraspora > Cetraspora pellucida. The sequence goes on from CAJVQA010000156.1 coordinate 19,693, forward strand.
CTATAGCAACTCTTTCAAATACCAAACAGTACACAAAACCTTCTTAGACTACAAGGCTTAATTCTAAATAACCTACCTCCAAATAGCAATATTAATCCAAACATGTTTATTACTCTACTTCACAAAATATCAAATAATATTTACAAACAAATATGAATAGAGAAATGTAAAACTGTGCATCAAAATAGCCAACTAACAAATATACTAACAATCACAACTCTGAAACACTGAGCTACAGATCAAGTAACAGCAATAAAATATAAAAAATAGGCACCTATTTTTTTTTACTACTAATATAATTACATCCTACATTGCAATACTAAACCTAGAAGAGGTCTGACAGCCTACTCTAGTAGAGTTTTGGGCTAAGAATAAATTAGTTCTAGCTATAGTTTCATGTAATAATTTATATAATTTATTTTTATTAAGGTAATACCAAATTATTCAATAAAGACCAAGGCCAGGCCTTACTCTTAAAAAAAAAATAAAAATAAAAATAGGTTGGTGTTAAGTCCAGTATTAAAAGTGTTGTTGAACATGTTGGAGTATTTCAGTAGAATCAGTTATAATACTATTATCAGTTTTAATATTGTGAAAATGTACTAGATCTGTATATCTATTAAGAATGTTATTTATCATTTTGGTAGATTGTATTATTAGTTGTTCACATCTGTTATTAATAGCTATATTAATATGCTGTTTAAGGTTTTGAGTATTTTTAATACTACATGTATAAAAAAGAGCTTTTCATGCTTGCTTAGCATTATCAATTCATTGTAATAATAGTAGAGAGTTTTCAGATGAGTTTGAAATATCAAAGTTGTGTTTGTAATTAATAGTATCAATATCAATTATAGTTTGTATAGAAATAGTAAGGTTTTGTTTAAATGAGTTTTTAACTCTATAGATAATGTTTCCAATAAGTTTAAGGTCTTTGTATAAAGCTGTTACTTTAGGGCTAAAGATGTGAAATGAGTGTTTAATTGTTTGTTTTTGTTAGGAATATGTTGTAAGACTGCATTAATATACAAGTATAGATTTTGTACCAAAGTTTTTCTAATAATATTATAATATCTATTTGCAAAAATTTGTGTTAATGCATATTAAAGTTAATTTAATTTGAAAATTTCTTCTATTTTTTATTAGTTATTGCTTTGTAGTTAAAAGTTCTATGTTTGAATTTATTTTTTTTCTAGGTTTGTTTATTGCAAAAGAAAAGGTCCATTGTGCTATAAGTATTTGATAGTTACTATTAGTGATTCGTGATAAGCTATCAATATAGAATCTATTAAGAAATGAGATTGTATGTTCACTTGCCTATATGTAGTCAATTCTGTTAGTGTATCAACTACTTTGCCAGATAGCATTAGTATTATTTGTGTGATTTGCCAAGTCATATATCTTAATACTATGTAAATAGTTTAGTAGTTGATATTTAGCTGCATTCAATATAGTAGTTTGAATTGATGAATTAAAATCACTAAGAATAGTTATATGTAGTTGTAGCTGAAGTGCTTGTTGTATTCATATGATAATAAAGGATTGAGTTTGTTGGTAAGCAAGATTGTTTGTTGGTGATAGATATGTTGAGATTATTTGAAATTTGTAGTCATGTTTAAAAAAAAGGTCTATTGCAATAGTCCTACCAGAATGGTTAAGAATGTTATAAATATGTGGTTGTAAGTTATTTTTAATTATGATACATGTTCTTTTTTTAGATGTAGAGCAGTTTGACTAGTAATAAGAGAATTGATGATTATTGTAGAACTTTTTGTTTTTGGTTTCTGCAATTTTTGTTTCAGTTAAACTAATTATGTGTAGATTATTTTAAAGGCAACATTCTTTCATTAAGAGCTTCTTTTCTGGATTATTAAAGCCTTGAATATTATAAGTTGCAATGTATAAGTTGACTAAGAAGTTGGGTGAGTAGTTTGTATAAAGTCTTGGTAGAGATAATGGTGATAAGGAAGTAGGAAGAGGTGAAAGTTGTTGAAATGTTATTGGAGATGTAGAAGGTGAGTTCAGTATTAATGTTGTAGCATTTTGATTTGTTGGGTTAAGAAGATCATCTTCTGTTGTATATAATTTTAGTAGGATGTTTGGGTAGTTTCAAATAGCTTGAAGTAGTGAAATAAAATGATTAGATAGAGGTTTAGGTTCTGATGGAAGGTAGATATAGGCTTCACTATAATTATTTTTGATAGAAATAGTTAAAGTATAGCCACAGGCATTGTTTGATAAATAGTCAAAACTATAAATATGTCATAGAAAAGAAATAATTGTTTGTGGATGTGAAAGTAGTAGAAGGTGGTTGTAGGCTAGGAATTTATTGTAACAGGTATAAAGTTGTATAGAACCAAAATGTTCATTAGCAATAACAGTTTCATCATGATCAGACAAAACAGTTTTAACTAGTTGTGGATAAGTATAGTTTACAGTATTATCTTCAAGGATAAGTTTGATATATTGTGTGTTATTAGATGCTAGAGAGTATTTAGAAGGGATAGGTATTGATGAATAGAATCTATAGCCAGATCGATGTGAGATAAAGTGGTCAGATAAAGGTTCTGGTTTATTTGATAAATGTATTAAGCACTTGCTATAGTCTAGTTTGATTGATATTGCTAATGTAAAGTTGTAGAGATTAAGTGGTATATAATTGTAAAGATGTATATGTTCAAGAAAGGAGTAAAGAGTTTGTGGATGTGGAAGTAGAGATAAGCCTTGATGGGCTAACTATTTATTGTAGCATAAATCTGGATCAAGTAGTGTATTGTTTGGTGGATCTTGTAATATTTCCTTGAAGTGTAATGATGCAATGGAGTTCAAGAAAATAAAAAGTTCTTCTGTAGATTTGCTCACCATATGTTCAGCTCTCACAGCTGTAAAGAGTCTATAGCCTGCTCTGTACATTGAGTCTGGCCATCATAAACTTGGTTCTCTGTGTAAATAGACTTTCCCATCTGTCTATTTACATCAAGAACTTAAAGTTTATATGTAATTAATAATTAGATATTTAATATATAAAAAAAGGTTCTATCATAAAATTTGACATCCAAAATCTTGAAAACTATAATCTCTACATTATGTGAATTGACAATTAATACTTAAGATCAGTAATCATATTAACAATTATTGCTAGACTTTAAATTTTTAATTGTTATATTGCATAATGTCAGAATGTAATAGAATCATAAAAAAATGTCTATATATTTTTAACTAATTAGAATTTATTATATGAAAATTAGCCAATCATATTTGATTATATAATTCAAAATTCAGGTGTTTTCTAAAAAAAGTATATATTTTTTGTAGTCTGATACTGTAGAATAAAGCTTGTGACAAAATAAAATAAAATTAAATTAAATTAAAATTTTGTATAATGTAAAATAGATAAACTACTGAAAAATACAAAATTTTGGGATGTATTGTATTAGGGGTTAGCTTTAAAGGTAGAATTTATATTAAACAGATATAAGTAGATTTTAAAGATTAAATAGAAGCTCTAAATTTCATTTTAATCCAATTTCATTATGATCTGTAACAAAGCTTTTTGGCTCCAAAGAATTTAATCTTATACAAACATCAAAAACAATAAAATATATATAAAAAAAATTTTAAGATTACTAAAAAAAAAAATTAAAATATTATTAGAAATAATTGAACTAAATTAAGTTTACTTAAGCAAAACTTTCCTTCTTCTCTGATTCTTCTTCTTACTGCAACTTGTAGCAAAGATAATGTTCAAAAAATAACAGATAGTTTTGGATTATCAGATTTAAAAATATTTTAAAATTCTACAATATATTGATCTGAAATTCAATTTAAAGTTGTAAATAAGCCAGTACAAAAAGAAAACCAGTCAAAAATGTTAATAGATCTTATAAGTTCAGTTTTTCCAAATCAATATATAGTTTATTCTGCAACTATTAATAACTGTAACACTTTTTATAATATTATTATAAAGCATTATGGATCAAATATTATTAAAAAATATCATGGATCCATGCCAAGCAAAGATCAGAATAGGAATTTAAAATATTAAAAAAGTAATAAATTTAAATTAATTTGTGCAACAACTGTATTTGGAATGTGTTTAAATATAAGTGACATATGTGCAGTTATTCATATTATATTTCTAATGTCTATTGATGCATTGGTTCAAGAAGCAGGATGTGCAAGTTAAGATAGTGCAATAGCAAAAAATATTATTATGTATTTAAGTTTAGATATTCATATGCTATTATTAATTGTTTCACAGAGCCATTCAAGGTAAAGAAATATATATTAGCTTAGAGAATTTATACTTATTAGATAAATATAGCCTCCTTTAAAGCCAGTCATTTGACAATTACAAGTTCTAAGATAATCATAATATAAACTTCATATGATTAATTATTTTAGATCTTGCAATTGTTAAATGATTGATTATTTTAGAACTTTTAATTATTTAAATGACTAACTCTGAAGGAGAGCTATATTTACCTAATAAGTATAAGTCCCCTTAGTATTTGTATCAAAGCTACCAGATTTTAGTAGCATCTAAAATAGCACTAGTAAAATCATGATAACTACATCCTATAAATATATTTGGTTATGTGGTTGTTGTAATATCACTTATGCTATTTCAGATGCTACTAAAATCTGGTAGCTCTTATTTGTATATAAAAAAATATTAATATTAACTATTATAGTAATGAAGAAACTCATCTAGAAGATAATAATTCAGTAGATGTAATACAACAGTATGAATATTTATAAGAAAAACAAGATTCAATTTTTGAAATAGTAGCATATTGTAAATCAGTATATGAGTGTTGCCAGCAACAAGCTTACCAAAGTTTTTTGTAGTCTGGTGATTTTTTAATTGTTGAATATGAAAATTGTAATAATTGTAACCATTGGATAAAGGATGATGCATGTTGGTATAATGTTGAAACAGAAGCAAAACAGATAGTAAAGATTGTGGACCAAGTAATATCATTACAACAATCATTTGATTCTTCTTGGCCTTATATAAAACTAGATGATGTATTGGATATATTTATAGGTTCTAAAAGCCAAAATGCCAAAAAAAAAAATCTTTCAAGTTTGGAGGATTTTCAAAAACCTACCAAAAAAGAAACTATTTAAACATGTGAAAATGCAAATTATTTACTAGAACAGCTAATATTGTATAAAGTAATCTAACATAAAATAGAATTAAAATAAATACAATCTGACTCTTCAACCTTGAGCTACAGTTACCGAATTGTAAGCATTTCTGATAATTATGAATATTTGTTAGCATCATGAAAGTGAAGACTATTGCAAAAAAAAAGAAAAAGCTACTAATATTTATAAAATTATACAAATATAACAGAATAATATAGTTAAAGATTCTGTAATATAAAATTTCTAACTCTACTATTTAATTTATTCATATTTTTATTAAAACTTATAAATATCCTATTTGATAAAATTTATTTAGAATAAATGTAGTCTTAGATATTTGATCTACATTAGGCATTCTTTACTAATTCTTGACTTTTATTGTTTAAATTGTCTATATAAGTTGTTCGAATTTATTGGTTTATTTGCCCCTTAGAGTGAATATTTTATTATATATGCATATATATTGATGTGGTCAATGAACATAGATAATAAACAAAAATTGTATTCAAGGTAATACTAGGGACTGTAATAATAAAAACTTTTATATATTTAGAACTTAATAAATTTGCATAGTAGATAGCAAGACTCAAATACAAATAATACTATACATAGTTAATATAAAAAAGATTATATTTACTATATAATTTATAATAAAAATGAATGCTTACTTTTATTATTATTACTATAGAACATATATTTATTATATTAGAAATGTTATGCTATTATGTTAGCTTTACACTAATATGCAAGTTACTTTATATAAATTAACTTTGCCAATCATATATAATTTAGCTTGCTCAATTTATTACTGTAAAAAAAAATAATAATAATAAAGAAAGTTTTTTTGTTATTATTATTATTATTTTTTTTTTGCAATAATGAATTGAGCAAGCTGCTTTGCAAAATCTAATCAAGTTTGATTTTCAAATTAAATATTTGATCAAGTCAAGTTTGATCAAATATTTGATCAAATCAAATTCGATCAAATATTTGATCAAATCAAATTTAATCAAATTTGATTTGATCAAGTATTCTTATCCAATTAACAATTTATCAAGCAACAATATTTGATCAAATATTTAATTTGAAGCTTAAACTTTGATTGGATTTTGCAAAATACTAAAAAAAAAAATAAAGACAATTTGATTATTATCTAGCAACCTAATTGTAATAACCACAAAATATATAGGTGATTAGATACAAATATCTAAAACTTATATAAATATAAATAAGTCTTAACCTTATATATTAACTTATCTATAATATTTATCTAGTGAATATATACTATTCTCATATTTAATATAGAAATTGAGCTTGATATATACTGTAAGGTGCTGACTACAGTACTCTGGATATTATTTAATCAACTATCAAATTTCTTAAAAGTAACCTACTGAGTAATAATTACAAGAGAAGATACTTTACATAGTTAATAAAAATCCAATATTATATATATCTAACTAGATAATACCCAAGTCTTATTTAATCTTTTGGGTTATGAACCTATGAATTGTATCAGATCATCTTTACAGGGGTATTATAGCACAAAATGCTGTAGTCAGTATCATATGATATATACTATTAACTACTACTTACAGTATCAAGTCATCTTTAAAATCTATTTTTAAATTAAATAGTACTAGTAAGTACTATAAAAGTACAAGTTACTCTTGTTAATACCAACCTATTTGAATTGGCTTTAAATTATGTTAATAATAATATTAATAAGGGTTCATGTTGATAGTTATATTAATGAGGGTTCATATTAAAGTTAATATATATGAGGAAATTTTGATATATAAAAATTTACAAAATTTTAATTTGTTGTTTAGCTGAATATTAACAAGAGCAACCTGTAGTAAACCAATATATAGATGTATCTTCATATATTAATAAAGAATTGAATTATTTTTCAAAAATACTCTAAATAATGATTAATAATGCATCATTCTTCTAACAATGGTAATAGTAATGAGATCAACGTAATGCTAAAATTTATATAAAATACTAAATATAAATTAAAGAGAAATTACTTACATTTGAGACCAATTATTGGCCTTTTTTTTTATTCCAATTTTATTTCAATAGTATTACTAGTCTGTCTATATCACTTATTTTAGCAAAATTTTGTTAAATTCTTTTTATTCAATCTTTTTAGCATTAATTCTATTCAATTTTATTTTTTTTAACTCCAATTCTATTTGACTACAAGCACCAAGATTTGATATTTCTTTATCATAATCTATTTAAGCAGATGCTAATATGTCTTATGTTCATCAAATTCTATAGTAATAATAATATAACATTATGTATTTACTTTTATATATCTAGTGCTTTGCAAAATCAAATCAAAGTTTGAGCTTCAAACCAAATATTTGATCAAGTCAAATTTGATTAAATACAAATTTGATCAATTATTCTTGATGAACAATTCAATAAATAAGAAAACTTGATCAAATATTTGATTAAATTTAACTTGATCAGATATTTGATTTGAAATTCAAACTTTGATTTGATTTTGTGAAGTGCTAAGTATATTAGTTTATTTTGATAATAACAAATATATAGAATTTACTCTTTTAAATTCAGGTTCTTTCTCATAAAAAACACTAATGTTATTATAAATAATTGTTATATATGTTGTAAATAGGAATGAAATTTAAGTGGATTTGGAATTTCTTAGTTAAATTAAGGTTAGAGTAAGAGCATTTATATGATAAAATTAACTCAAAATGCTAGTTTTATATAAAAATTCTGAATCTACTTAGATTCTGTTTCTATTTAAAATATATCTTTTTAAATTTCAATTCTTCTTGACTTCTATTCTATTTCGATCTTACCTTGAAGTTTCACTTAATATTTCTATCTTAACATGTTTCAATACTAAGTAAATGCTTTCACTTATTGTTTTTAACCTTAATCCTGTTTTATATAATTATTCTTTCATTGGCATTTCTAATATCATTGTTGGTTAGTGTATTAGATTCTATGATCGAAAAAAAGAGAATAAATTATAAATTAAAACAAAGCAAGTTTCTATTTGCAAAATAATATAATATTGTAACTTGAACTTGAAGTTTATATATGAATTTAGTATAATTCTTTCGACATATATACTTAGAGTATTCCTTTAGCTCATGTTATGCATCTGGGTACTCATGTAGGGACATGTTTTACTATTATATGCCTAAGTACAAAAGTGTAATATCCTTATACTTATACCTGGATATAAATCAAAATTTTGTCTTTAAAATTGTTGCAGAGTATAGCTCACAGGGTATACATGTCAAAAAATATATTAGTTAATCATATTTATTGATGAACATCTATTGTGTTACTGAAATCTATTTTTAGATTTGTTGGAATCTACATTATGCATGACACAGGTGTACTATATTTTATATTGTATAACCAATCAGAGAAAGCCTATCCTTAACAGAAAACTTATTAGAACATTTTATATCTCATATATAACTGATTTAGTTTTATGCAATATGCTATAGTTTTTTGATACTTACAATCACAAGGGTTATCTGTTAAACTGCTATATTATATTTTTTTATTTTTGTAAAGTTTACTAGAATCTTAGTACCTATTATCATAATATCTTCTCTATTATCTTTTACTAACTGCTACTTAGAATTAACAGAACTCTTTCAATTTTCAATTCAGATAGTCTGATATAGAGTATATATATATCTTTTTCTTTTGGCAATTTTGATAACCTAGTTGGTCATATGCTTCTCTATATTTCTTGTTATCTAGTTTATTTACTTATTTCTTTGAGAGTATTTTATGAATTTCTATTAGTCTAACTGTATCATTGAAAGTTTATATTATCTCTTTATTTGAGAATTTCTAAGTAAACTTCTAACTCTTTAGTTCTTTAGTTTATTGCATCTAATAGTCTTATTATAAGTTTATATTAAAATTTTATGCAATATTGATTATTAACATTTTTTTATATACATATAATATTACATTTATATAGATGCTCCAAATATCTATTTAAAATAATATAACTTAAGATTACATATATGCTAATTCAACTAATTATCAAGAGACAGTTTGTCATAATATAAGTATAATTTTTAAATTTTATCATGGGTAGAATTTGAACACTAGACCTATTACTTAAGAGATGATAACTTAACTACTATACTATAATTACTATTTTCTTAAAAATTTAAATTTAAATATATTATTAAATAATTTTTATTATTTTATAAATATAAGGAGATGTTAGTAAAAACTAGACAAATTGTTTTTAAGTAAATTTTTTTAAAATTTTAAAGTAAAATATCTTAACAATTATTAAACCAAATTTTATAAAAATTTTTTTATTTTAATTCTATTCAGTTATAAAATTAAAAAAAAATAAATTTATCAAAATTGGTTTAATAATTGTTAAAATATTTTAATTTGAAATTTTAAAAAAACCCAACAAAAACAATTTGATTAGTTTCTACTAACATCTCTCTTATATGCATTGTAATGCATTTATAAGATTAAATGTAATATAAAATTAAAACAAACTAATCAATACATTAATTTAAGATAAGGATTAATACTAAAATAGATCAGAATTAAGTAAAAATAAAAATAACTTTTATATTAAAATTTTGCAAAAAATTTTTTTTATTAAAATACAAAAGGTAATTTTATAAGCAAAATTTTGAACTACAAATAAATTTTAGAAAAATTAGTATTTTTTTAATTTAATATTATACCTAGTCTTATGATCTGATTGGTTAATTAGATAAATGCATTACAATATATATGTACTAAATTATATAAACTTTATTAAATATAAAAATAGACTAAAAACTAATAAATATTCTTTATAATATTTTTTAATTTTTTAATTTTAATTATTTAAAAACTATTGTATAAAATTTTATAGATTTTTTTATTTAAAAACTTTAGATTTAATAAATAAAATATATTATTTTTAACTTAATATCTTTTTTAGTTAATTTATTATAAATATTTAAAAAATGTTTATAATAATATAATACTTTTCAGGAAACTTTTTAGAACACTTTTCATAGATTACTTTTACAAATGCTTGCTAAAAACATTTAATTTTTCTCAATAATTCATTAAGCAACTCTTACTTGTGCTCTTAAGTAAAATTGTTCAGCTCACTTTTCTCATCCTAGCTGGCCAGGTTTTAAGTCTAAATATTTTTTAACTACTAAGAAAAGTTTCAAAAACTAAAATTTTGGGTTTTGCTTCTTTTTTATAAATTTTACTAATTAAATATACTTTGTTACCTATTAGAAAAATATTCAGCTACTATTAATATTAAAAAAAAAAAATTCAGCTCTTCAAGATGATTATTTTAATATATATTTTGTTACAAACAGACCAGAACTTATCAAAATATATAAAAAAAGACAAAATCTAAAATCTGTCTTTGCAGTTTTTTTTACTAGCAATTTAGAAAACCTATTGGATTATTTCAGAAAATTCACTTTTCTGGTAACTATTAAAATTTTCTAAATATTCAGTTTGCTTCTACAATAGTTTTACATCTTCTAGAATTTCTCTAAACAACTTGCAAGCTCATATAATTAAAAAATTTTTTTTACAAACTAGTAAAAATAAAATAGTTTGTACTACTTTAAGCTTATAATTATAACACAGTTACCTTAATTTATCCAATATGCCTACTTTAAGCACTGTAGCACCTGACACATTAGATCTCAATTACTTCTTCAAAAATTATTCTGACTCCTATACTATTGCAATTTATAAAAAGGAACCAAAAAATGTTAGAGCTATTTTTAACAAATATAAGCCTACTAAATGTGTCACTATAGAATTATAAACTAATCTAGCTACATATTTCTTTCCAGTTCCTTCAATAACTACAACTATTAAGTGTATATATGGATTATTCTATACTTAATTTATCTTAGCGAACAACAAAATATATGAAATTACCAATGCAATTGAATCAACAACAACTAACTTACAAGCCAAAAAACTTTAACAAGCATTTTACAAATCAATATCTAATGTTCTACTATTCTTTTTATCAACTATTCACACATATACCTGTCCCAAATATCAAATTTTAATCAACTGCAAAGTTATCAACAACAACCATAAATTGCAAAATAAAACTATGTTTTACAAAAATAAAGCATATCACAATAACTATCTTGCTAAAATCTATAATCAAATCAAATTAACCAATCAATTCAAACCTCAACCTATCATCAACTCTGAACAAGGTTTTTCTTTACAACACAAGCTTTTAGTTTAACAACTAACTCAACCCTTAAATAATAATTTTTTAAATAACCCTCTTATTTCTAAGTTTACATCTCCTCAAATAATCTCTACAAAAACAACTAATACTAATAATGATATAGATATTAACAACTCCAATTCATTAAATAACAGCAACTCAAATACATCAACTAGCAATTCACAACAACAATAACCCTTATATCAAACCTTACTATCACAACAAAAACAACAGCCTAACCAAAAACTATCTTAACAATTTCAACCATTTTAGTTTTATAGTCAAGTAACAAGACCCAAGCTTAATCTATCATATAACTTTGTAGCAAACTTTCCAGTTACAGATAAAATGCAAAATTATACTAAACTATAAATAGAGTTATTCTGTAAACTTTACAATTTTCTTAAAGAACATCTCATAATTTTTATCTAAAAAAAATCATCAAAGAAGCATCTGGCAACTGATATATATTTAAAGCAAGCTTTTATTTATTAATTAGACAAATAGCTGATGCTAGACCACAATTTCTTATAGATTTAATTTAACAATACAATGCAGACAATAATAAATCTGCTACAATTCCATTTAACATTCTTGAAAAAACATTAAAAAAACTTATCCTTATATTTACAACAGTCTTTTTTACCAAACTGAATTATCTAGAAATTTTTGTTTCACCTGCTACTATTCTACTAATTCAAACTTATAATTATTTACAATTTTGTATTAATCTTGTCTAACTTCATCTATATCTCTCAGACAACTACCAAGCAATCAACTACATCAAATTTGCAGAAAATATTAAATTTAGACCAAAAAGGTTTAACATTACATCTGAGATTATTGAAGTTAATAAGCAACATCAATTTCTCTTCATCAAAATAGACAACTAATTTAATATTAAACTTAATTTCACTTTTCCAAAACTTTATTTCTTAAAAAATACAATATACTATATCTGAAAAATTCATCCAACCATTTTAATGAATAGTTTGAAAAAATCTTTTCTATATACAGCTGCCAATTCTCTAACACTATTAACAAAACTAAAGTTTCTAACTATCTTAAATATGAATTTAAACAACATTTTATTACTTATCTCAAAAAGCTTCTACTTATTACTGTCAAGTTTAAGAAACTAACTAGTCTTAATAAAAAATGTAATAAAATCTTCAGATATGCTAATTATTATATACTAACTTACACTGACTCTAAGTGCTCCTATTTTGAACTAATTACAACTAAAGATAAAGAAAAGAAACCTGATAATGAAAAGAAATCTAACAATATTCAAAAAACAAATCTCAAGCTACAACTAGTACATAAATTAGCAAAACTCATTAGAAATATATTTGATACATTATATAATACTTATCCAAAGAAAATTGAAGCTTGGAATGAACCTTTTCTTGATGCTTCAATATTCTATATTAAAGAAAAACATAAAGCCACATTTACTAAACAAATTTCTACTACTGTTTTAGATGAACTAGCAGCAAAAGCAGAAAAATATATCTGTTCTGCCAATTCTGTTAAAACTAATTCAAAATGACAAGCATTTTACTTTTATCAATACCTAACTATTTACCAAAACACTGTTGTATAAAACTATAATATTGATAAAATAAATAAACAACAGCTATTAACTTTTTTATATCCAAACTCATTAATACTGACTTTTTTGTATATGTCATTACATACTTTAATTGCACTTACAATGAATTCTCTAACTACTCTACAATAACCAAATTTTACAAAGAAAAAGCTTTACCAAAATCTGAAACAATCTTATATGAAAAATTCAATATTAAATTCGAAATACCAACTTCTATTGTAGAGTTACTCTTCTTAAAAAAAGAAGAACAGGCTTTTTTTTAATAAACTTGTCTTTTACAAAACCTATAAATGCAGCTACCATCTTATTTTTTTTTTTTGGTGTTTAAGGTGAGGCCTTGCTTATATCTTTATTAATAAATTTAACTGTATATTTTAGTACAAAAATACTAAAATAAACTAAGGTTGTTTGTAACAAAATAAAAATTACATGCAAGATCAGCCATCATTTTATTAAACAACACAATTATAGTAGTTAATAGGAAAAATAATATAAGTAGGCAAACAGTAAAGCCTACTTATATAAAAGGCCAGGATTATGATAGTCTGATCCAATATACAAGACAAACTATAGTATCTTGCACAGTTATAAAAGCTGTGTATACAGTGATTGACCTTGTAAAAGACAAACTTAGAAGATCATTATTAACATCTTTAAACTTCTATGATCTTTATATATATTTTAACAAATTCCTTCTTTATTACAACTTACCATTTCTCCTACATGGCCAAACTATTCAATCCCTTATACAACATATTAACAAATATAACTATAATAACACTGTTTCTAGCATTACCTTTTCTGTTAACAACACCTATTATAAAACTTATATATATCTTCCAAATGACTCACTTTTATTCAATTACACTGTTATTTATCCTTATCTTCTTCTAATTTTTTATAACTTACCTTTTAGATCAAATATCTTTAATCCTACTCCTATCTTATTTGACTTATTTTTTAATAAGCATACAACATCACAAGTATCTACATCAACACAACCTTTATGAGACCTACATTTAAATATCTGTACACATAATGTTAAAGGTTTTAATACAGTAACCAAAAGAGAAGCTTGGCAGAATTATTGTCTTTACAATAATATTTATATTGTCTGTATTACTAAAACCAAAATTGCTAACAGTACTAATCTTCAATTCTATAGCAACAACCTATTCTCTTACTTCTAAGCTAACTCTAAAAGCTTGACAGAAGGTGCTGCTATCATGATTCACAAATATCTACAATTCTATGTATATAATTGCTAAACATATCCTGGTAAAGCAATTGCTTTGAACCTCTTCTTCAAAAGTAAAATCAAACTTTGAATTATAGCTGTATATCTTTCTTTTACTGATATAGAAAAATAAACCAAAATACAGAATATAGTCATTATATAGATTCAACAGCCTTTCCAATACAATCTTCATTTAATAATACTTAGAGACTTTAATATGCAAGATAACATCTGTAGCTTATTATCTAAATTCCAACTTATTAACTTTCTATATCATTTCAACATGTTTAACCTCAGTGCACATATTGACAACAAGTATTTTATATAATCAAACAATACTAGCTATAGCTGTATTGACTATATCTGGACTGATTCATTTAATATTTAATTTTTTCTTTTATACAAACTTGATAACAGCAATACTTCAACATTTAGTAATCACTTTATCCTAACATTTATCTGGATCTTCACTAATGCATATAGCAAACTTTTATATTATCATACTGGCATCAGTTACAGAATCTTTAACTACAAAGATATGTTAACTGACAAATAGACAGAATTTTCAGATCTCTTTTTTTACAACCTTAGACTACACAATTTATTGCTTGATAGCAATACTAATGAAAGTATTAAAACTACTTGGTATAATATTAAACATTCAATAATTAACATTATAATACAATCTATATCTAACAAAAAAACTCATAAACATAGCTATAATTATCAATATTCTTCTTATTCCATCTTACTTTATACATTACTTAAAAAGCTTGGACATCTAATTAAAATTATTAAACAAACTCACAACAACCTTAATATTAATATAATAAACTCTAAGATTCAGAACATTAATAATAAATCTTATTGAAATCTTTAAGCTTTTAATTCAGATAACTATTTTCAAATTCATACATGGATTCAACATACACATAATATTTGAAAACAACTATATCAATCTCATTATACTGAAAACTTATTATTATTTTGCTAACAAATTCAACAAGCTACAGAAAAAAGATATGAAACACTTACAATATATTCTAAACAAGCTATAAACAGTATTCTTAACTAATACAAAACTTCTATCTACTTTTTTAACATTAAACTTCCTGACCAATTCATTACAAACTCTAATCTTATTAAATAGCATATATAATCATACTTCTATAACTGAACTGCATATTGACCAATTAATTAAGCACTGTATAATAACTCATAGCATATGCATTATCAACTACAACTACATATTAATATCCAATAGTACAACTCTTTTAATTCTCTTATAACAAAAGAAGAAGTTCTTTAGATATTATCAAAACTTTTCAATAAAAAAGCCTGTGGACCTACAAGCATCAGCTATAAAATGCTTAAATATACAGGCACTGTCTGTATTCAAGCTATCACAACTTTATTTAATCATTGTCTGAGTTTAAGTCAAATCTCTAAACAATAAAAACACAGCAGAATCTATCCTATTCCAAAACATAATACATTTAATAGAGACTTAAACTTACTTGTCCTATAAGTCTTATTGAACATATTTGAAAAATATATACAAAAATTATCACTATCAGAATTAGTACTATGTTTTTCTAATATTCTATTCTTTTATTATACAATTATGTTGCTTTACCAAACAATAACACATCTATACCTATTCATATACTTAATAACCTTATTGAAGACACATTATGCAACTACAAACCAATTTGGCTCTTATCTCAAGATATGAGCAAAGCATATGACTCTATTAATTTTACTCTTCTTTAAAAGTCTTTACAATGTCTTGCCTTACTTAGTTTCATTATTAATACTATTATTAATATACTTACTGATTAACAAAATCAAGTTATCACAAATCTTAGTTTTACTTCATCATATTCTGTACTTAATGGCATTAACCAGAGTGAAACTATTATACCTCTTCTATGGAGAATTTATTATAACCTACTTATATCACACATTCATAATAACTTTAAAAATTATACTATACAAGTTTCTTGGTTAACCAATATTAAACATCAAACACACAACAAGCTTAGTGCATATTGCTCAGTTCTTGCCTATATGGATGATACTCTTTGGATTGCATCCTCATAACAAAAACTATCATAAATTTTTTCTACAACTAAATTATTTTATAACATAGCTAATATACAGATTAACTCTACTAAATCCATACTTACAACTAATAATAAACAAACTAACTATACTCCTATCATATACAATAACCATCTTCTTAACCTTCATTCATCAAATGAACTATTTAAATTTCTTGAATGCTGGTTTACACTTAATAATAAACTAACTAAACAAATCAAACTTATTATAACAGAATTATTACATCTTATTAAAATTGCAGGCACTAAGCAAATTACTAATACATATGCACAATATATTATTAATACTGTCATAATTTCTATAATAAAATATCAACTTTACAACATTGTTCTTAATTAAAATACATGTGAAAAAATCTTTATAAGTTATATTAGACTTGTTAAAAACAAAGCCAAACTTAGTTGCACAATTTCTACTAGTATATTGCTTTACCTTTAGCTATACAATATTTGTAATATATAGGACATTCAACTACAACATCACATTACAAACTTTACTAAAAGACTCAATTCTCCTGATCTTTTAGAAATAAGTATTTATATTAGGATTCAATAACTTCTGAACAACCTGTGATCACTTACTAATATTCTAATACATGATAATCCTATTATTGATGGGCTTAACAAATACATTATTAACTTTAAAATCATTTAATTTTTTAAACATCTTGACATAATATTTATATCTAATTCACTATACAATATTCTATACACTATTCAAAAAGGGTCTACTTCACTTAAGTTAATATTTTCATTATATACTAAATATTCAATATTCAAAAAACAACTTAGACAATACTCTATTCTTTATTTAGACCAACTTACTACATTTGACAATTTATATCTTCTAGAATAGAAATATATATCTTCATATATAAACAAAATTCCTAAAGACAAACTACTACTCTGGTTTAGCTACCTAGAAGACCAAACTACAAACCACTTATATAATTATGCTTTTTACCAATATTTGTACTTACTTAGCACTAATTACTATAATTATTCAACTGAACACTTTTTTTTACAAAAAAAACCATGGCTTATTACAATACTTGATGATCAAATTATTACTGAAAAAGCCAGAAGACAATCCTCTTCTTCAGAAACCATTCTTATTACTCATTAATAATGCTATATAAAATAACAATTTACTTATCTATATTTATTTCCATCTATTCAATCACAAGCATGTCCAGGTTGCTCTCTTAACTCTTATACAATTGCCAATAAATGTATAATTAATATTTCTATTAACCTCTCTTTCAGATTTTTTAATTGAGTTAATATATATAACAAATCTCTTAACTTTAATGCCAATTATCTTGATCTTATATACTCTATTGCAATTTGACATTTTATTCAAATCTCTAACCCTTTAATATTAACATTATAACAAACCTAATTTCAACTATATTTGAATCTGGCACTTTAAAAAATAACCTTCAACAAATCACTAACTACAATACATAATTATTGGAACTTCATTTTTATACAAATGGCTCTGTTATTAACCTAAATACCTTACAATGCTCTATAGATATCAGATAGGCCTAAATCTTAAACAACAATATACTGTATACATTTTAAGCCCAAACAAGATACTAGTCTTGCTTATTTAAGTTCAAGCTTATTGTTATTTTATTAGCTCTTATTACTGCTTCTAGAGACAGTATTATACATATATATACTGATTTACAATCTGTAATTTCTAAATATCACAGTTTTTCAAACTCAATCTATACTCTATTTTATATACATATATTATATTTTTTATTATGAAATATATTTATTAACTTTGTCAAATCATACAATATTTATATTATTTTTTATAAAATCACTGCTCACTATGATAATCAGTACAATAATCTTGTAGACTAACTTGCATGCAGCTATCACAACTTGTCATATCTTACCTTTATGTCTTATAATATTTATAATCCTATATATAGTTTAAATTTTAAAAACTTTTCTTTAGAACTACCTACTCATCACAATATTTATATAATATGTCATACATATATTTATACACTATGGATCACACAAAATCACTTTCAAAAATGATACAAAATCTTTAATCAAGTTAATTGGCAAACCACCTGGCTATATATCAACAATAACTAAAAAATCTCAAACTTTTTATATAGTTTTCAGTCTTCTATTCTTAAATTCTTTAGAACTAAAATTCTACTAGATGATCTTTCTATTTCATATATTTTATATAAACAAAATTACTTATATTCATCTATGTGTCATCAATGTTATTAAATCAGTTTCCACCTTTCTGAACAACTTGCTTATCTAATCAATTGCTATACAGTCTTATTGACATTTTATTATAACATACTTTAAATACTAAATATTTGACACTACTTTAAATATTATAATTAATTTATATAACTAAATTAAACTGTTGAGTAGTATAACTATTTACAATATATCAGACTTACCTTCAATTTTCTCAACTCTAACTGATCTAATACCAAATAAACTTATTAACATTATTACAAGTTTGTCATCTAAAAAAATAATCACAATACTTGTTATTAAGTTCTTACTTCATCTTAACTAATAAATCTATTATAAAATCTGAATTCCATACTGTATCTTAAGATTTACAACTCAACTTTCTAAATATGATATATTTTCAAATGCTGTCTTACCTTTATTACATTCTCTTTTACTCAACTTTATCAGTTCAAAAATAAATACCTAGTATATCCAATGGATTAAATATCAAACTAGTCTTCTATATATAATTACTAACAATCAAATATAAGTAAGTCTTAGCAACTTCAGTTAGTTTAGGTCACAGATAAATTAGTCTGAGCTTCTATTCTTTCTATAATATTTTAAAAGCAAAATTGTACTCTATGTAAAATCTCAATTAAATATTCAATAAAGATAGAGGCATAGCCTCACTATTAATATTAAAAAAAATAAATATTGGTAGCATTTGGTAGCATTAGGTTCCTGTCACTGGTTTAGAAGTTTTATAATATTATTATGAGCTGTATTTTAGTCATGTTTTATTACTTTCATATATTATTCAGTTATGATTTTTGTAAAAAAATTATAACAGTAAGTTTGAGTTAAATTTATTTTTGATAACTGCAGGCTTACTATAATATTAATGTTAAATTTAGAATTAATTTGGATCTTTTATAAATCTGAGTTAAAAATAGAATTTTATTTAAATTTAAGTATATTATTTATAGTTTTTCATGATTTATTATATCATTATGAATTCTTAAAAAAAAAGAATTAGAAAAAAACATCATCAGTGTATTTTTAAAAGAAAAAGTAATATAAAGATGTAAGTTGTCTATAAAAGTAAAAAAGAAACTCAAATGATTAGAAATAAGGAACTTTTTGGCTGAATTTAAATAATAACATTGAATATTCAACATTATTCTTAATTGACTAAAACAATGAAAAAGATTTCTTATATTTTTGAATTTATTTTTAGGATTGAGTCTTATGATTAACATTATTCTTGAAGTATGAAAAAAGTTATAACAATTATGAAGAATGATTAATTTATTTTCTTCAATACTATATCTTGTATAATCCAAGTAGACAGACTGAAAATATATGATAAATTAGTAAATAGTTTGGTGTTATTAAATATTTTAAAATTCAAATAAGGTAGAATAGATAAATTAAATTAGTGAATGAATTTGGGAATAATAAATCCAAATTGTATCTAAGCAATTAATAGATTAAAAATTAAAATCTTTAAAATTTGTAATTACAAGTGTATTTTTCAAATTTTTTTTTTAAAAAAAAATTAAAAACAGAAAAAAAAAGGATTATATATTTGCATGCATATATATAAGTTTATATATATTTATATATAATGTTTATTATTTATTATGACAAGGCTGAAAAATATATTAAGAGAGTTTGATTTGTTATTTATAGAATTAAAAGATCTTATAATTGGGTTTAATGTTTGAATTAAAGAATTAAATAGGCATATCTAATGATAAATTAGGTTTGTACTATTACTATTGTTTTGGAAAAGCTTCTATTATATCAGCATAATTTAATTACAATAGTTAATTTATATGTTCTTTTATATTATAATAAAACTTTATTTATAAAATAAATATCAAATAAGTACTATAGTTTATATAAGTATTTTATACATATGATATCACAATAAATTAAGTAGATGGCAGACACTTAAGGTATATAATAAGGAGTGATCAATTTAATAAATTAACACAATTTATGAAATCAGGTTTGATAAGATAACAGAATAAAAAAGTAATAATACAATAAAAAGGTTCAAGAATATATTAAGAAAGTTTTATTGATATTATTTATATAATAATATTAATTTAAAAAAAATAGGCTAAGTTAAAAATATAAGGATAAAATATTTAAAAATCCAAATAATATAACTTTATTATTTAGTAATATATATTATTAAATCATGTAACATTTTTGTATAAATTGAGCAAGGCCTTTATTTTGTAATAATTTAATTATTGATATTCAATAATGACTGCTAGGTCTGTTTTGATAATGTTTAGTTCAAAAGATGTAATATTCAAGGAGTCCCAAGTTGAAGCTCTACTAAACACTATATAAACTTGATCATATGCAAATATTTGATCATCAACTGATATTGAGGCATAAGAAATTGTTAATCCTTGTGTTTTGTATACTGTAAATGCAAAAGTATTTTGTAGAGAAAATTGATGTTGACTTGCAAGTGTACCATTTAGAAGAAAATGTTTTGTAGTTTTTTTTATATTTGTGATAATAATTGTTTGTGTTGTTAAAAAAGCAACTTTTATTGTACCTTTATCTATAATATCAGTAACAACACCAATAGACTTATTACAAAGCCCATAATTAAATAAAAGATTATTTAGATATATAATGCATATACCTTGTTGTAAAATTAAGTTTGAAGGTAAATTTGTTTAATGACAGAAGGTATAATTGTTTTCAGATTTATCATATTCTTGATTATTAATATGATCAATTGATATTGAAATAGTATATTTAAGTTCTTCAGGTCCTAAAGATAGGGATGAACAGACTAGCTTGTTTATTTTATTGGCCATGATGCAAAATACAACAATATGTGTAGCATTGATTGAAAGATGTGATGAAGGATTCTTTACTTTTTTTTCAATCATTTGTAGTGTGATATATGATAAATTCTCAGCATAAATGTCTGCTAGTATTTTATAAAAGTTAGAATTACAGTTTTGTTTATATGGAGTTGTTAAGAATAATGAATAAAATTCAGACCAGACTGGAGAATAAAACACCTAAGATTCATTAATCAGAGGTAATTGAACAAGATCACCAATTAATAAAACTCTGATTCTTCCAAATAGTAATGCATTATTATGCAATTATACAAAAAGGTTACTTATAAATGTTAGTAGATCTGCAGACATTATAGA
>CAJVQA010000157.1:0-41481 GCA_910591915.1 Cetraspora pellucida
GAAAGCAGGCCTAACAGAAGACATTTGGGACAATAAAAAGAAAATAGAAACCAAGAAGTTTTGAAAAAACAACTTAGTCTGTCAAACAATAGCTAAAGCAAAGGAAATAAGAATAAGCATTAAAGCAAAAAAACCTCTATGAAAAGTTTACAGTTATGGTAAACAGATAAAAGACATGTTAGAAACAAGAATATAGATAGCAAGCAATAGCACAATAAACGAATAGGAGTTATTATATCTAAACTAACTCATAGACATAAAAGGTAACAACCTAATTACATAGAGGCAGCTCAAGAGTCTTTAAGGCCTGTTATGCAAAGAAAAGAAAACTAAATAGTTTAGTAAGATAAAAGAAAAGATGTTAAGAATGCAAGCGAGTAGAGAAATACAAGATAATTACAATGTAAGAGGATACAATACACAAGCATTAAAGATTAAGTAGACAAAAATATCTAAAGACTGAAAGAAAAAAGAATAGATTACTTATGGACTGAAACACAACTAGTAATTAGGCAAAGTAATTAAAAAGAAAAAGAAAAAGATATTAACAGAACACTGATTAATGCATACAGAAAAAGAAAGGACAGTAACAAAATTAAGTGTATGCAAAAGTTGTGAAAACAGTTCAGAACAAATGACAAACAAAACCACAATATGAGAGTGATACCAAAGTTACTAATAAAGAAAGCTAATAATAAGATAAATGCAATATTAGAACAAATACAAGAAGATAGAGCAATAGAAGAATGGAAAAAAGATGAGATAAAGTTGTTAGGAATAAAACAAACAGAAAATTAGAAGTAGAATTAATTAGAAAACAGAAATTAAACAGCATGATTACAAATCAGTAGTAGAGATATTAACACGAAACAAGAAGAGAGACAAGAGAAAATACAGCTTTTATACTAATAGAGCACTATACAAGAAGAAAGGTGAAAACAGCACAGAAAGAATAGGCATTGGTTAGATGCAAATAGAAGAAAAAGAAGATTGACTAGAGAAAGAAACCACATTAGGACTTGAAGGTTGGCCTTCAGCAACAATAGTAGAATTAGCAGTAATATAAACAGCAATTTTAATGATATCAGAAAAGAAAAGTGTAGAAGTGTTTACAGATAGCATTGCAGCATTAAAGAACATTAGTAGAGCACTTCAAAACATAGAAGAAGAAAGAGCTTTGAAGAAAAAAAATGCAATATAGATATTAAGCATTGTAGGTCTAATAAAGAGCAAGAACATTAATATAGAATTAACCAAGGTTAAAAACTATAGTAAAAACAAGTGGAATGATAGAGCAGACTCTCTTGCAAAAAAAGAAGCAAATTGCTAAGATAAAATATATACAAATAAAGTCAAATGTGATAGGATAGAGTACTATTTAGAATGAAAAAACAAAAAAATTAATATACTAGCAAGACTTTTATGTAAAATAATAACAAATACCAAAATAGGAGCCAGTTGAAAAGAAACAAACCCAATATGAACATTAGAACCAGATACAGAAAATGTACTACATAATTGGTTGAGCTTTTGGAAAGAAATGAACAAAACAAAAGAAGTCTATTGTATGTCAAGAAAACTCAGCACAAGAAGAATTACAACAATTAAATGCATAATGGATAGCCTATCAACACTTGAGGAGCTAAATAAAAGAAGACCAGAAGTATATATAATAGCAGAGTGCCAAGTATGCAAAGTTGGAGAAAAAGAAACTCAGGCATATTTAGTGAATTGTAGTAGACAAAAGAGCCTGTAGAAGCAGATTCAAAAACTTGCATCAGCAATAGCATGAAACAGACTCAAAAATGAAAAAAAAACAGAATTTCACTACAAGTTCTATATAAGGCATTATTTGGAGAAACAGAAGCTGAAGAAATCACAAACAAAAAAGTGCTGATAAAGAGACTTATGATGCTAAAAATAGGAAAAAAACTCAAGTGACTCTTAAGCAAGCAGGCAACACAGAAGTGCATAGATATAGTAACAAGAACAGTATAAAACACCTTCTATGACCAAGTATAGAGAGTACGATGTGAAAAAATACAAGCCTGAGAAAAAAAGATCAATATAACAAACAAAATAAAAAAAGATACATGTACAAGAGAAAAAACAAAGAAGAGGATAAAAAAAGATAAACAAGCAAAAGAAGAAGAAAAAAAAAGAAAAGCAGGAAAGGTAGACCAAATGAAGAAAGAAGCTTTGAAAACAATAAATATGCTTGTTACAAAAGAGAGAAAACCCTTCTGGTATTGCTTTAAGTAATTAGATAAGCAGTTTATTTCTAACTAAGATAATGTGGCAGGTTGCACTTAGGTACTGTTAGGGTGGCCAAGTGATGCTAGACTTAGATATTAGGAAATTCTATGTAATTGTATAAATATATAGTTTAAAGAATCTTAATAAAATACTAGCATAACTGCTTAAGGTTAAAAAAAAATAAAAATAAAAAATAAACTGAAATATTATTCTTAGTATTACATATGAAGTTTGTCATTTGATATCAAAAATATTGTCATATAAGAATGTAGAAGCTTTAAAATCAATATTATTAATTATTATCAAATTTTAAATATTTAACTTTTAATTAAATTGTTTCTTAAATTTATATGATATATCTTTAATTTTTTAAGATGACTTTTAGGTTTTTTAGTATATGTGATAACAAATGCTAAATAAAGAATTTCTTGTAGATATAGTAATAATTTAAGATTTTGGCATATTGATAACATTATATTTGAAAGCCAAATTTTTAATCTAAAAAAAGCAATAGTAAATAGCATTGAAGTTAGTAAAGTTGTAGTTTTTGTTATTTGATTTGTATTCTGCAATTTTAGAGAAAGTTCATATTGAAACCTCTTATTATTAATAATATTTTATTTGTGTTGTTCTAATACTATAAAAAAAACTTGAAAAAAATTTAAATAATATTAGATAATATATTGAAATAGTTTTTATATGAATATAAGTTTTCTAGGGATGGGGTCCCGTAGTCTAGTGGTCTAGACACCCCTCCCTCCACAGACAAGGTCGATGGTTCAATTCCAGCTGAAGGCAACTCTGTAATCTATGGAAGTATATGAATGTATGCGAAGCCCTGTGGCTGAAGTCTATGTGATTAGAAGATCAGTATATAAGGAAGTTCTCGGAAAAAAGATTCCTGATATGGAGAGTTGGCGCTTGATGTGAGAGAAGCAGTGAACATACCAGAAATGAAGAGAAGGCGCACTAGTAGGTAATATGGTGAACATAAAAGGAAACTATAGAAAAGGAATAGACTTACCGAAATTCGAACATTTCTGGCACCAAACCAGTTCTAGTAAATACGGGATATACTAAAATTGGATAAATCTAAGGGGTAATCTTGGTACCATACTTAGTAAGTTTGTGTCAAGGGTAAATTTGAAAGGACTATGGATACTTAGTAACATCCAATGTGGTGGGACTTAGATATAAATAGTAATTAGATAGCCCTAACCTGTTTTGTCATAAACATAGTAGTATACATTGTATATATATGCAGATAAGTGTTGAAAATCAGAAAGTTTAAATAGGGGACTCACAGGCGGATCTCAGGTATGGCATCTAGTAGGTAACCTATAGATGGAACCCTTAATTAGATAATGACTAAAGTTATATGTGTGACTAGTTGTACTTTTGTTAATATACTCTGTATATAATATGTAATCTTATACTACTACTAATAAAAAGACATATAGGCAAGACTGTCCTTAAATAATAAAAAAATATAAGTTTTCTAATTAGCTTATATTTTCTTTAACTTTAAAACATAACTATAAAATTTTTTTACTAATTTTTCTTTTATTGTTTAAGTTTTTTTAAAGTTATGTAAGGCTTTTTCTTAATTCTTTTATTTAATTCAAGTTTTCTTATTCTTATTACTATTTTAACAGCTAATTTACTAAATATTTTGGTTTTTTTTGTTTCCAATAAGTTATTATCTATTGTCTTATTATCAAAAATAACTAATATCAGAAATATATAAAATAAAGATCATTCTTATTGCTTGTAATCATCTGAATATGCAACTAATACTATCTATTTTTTAATAAGTCTTAGAGTATTACTAGAAACATTATAATATTTTTCAAATTTATATAATTAAAATTGTTTAAGTTTATTAGACCTTTTATACAAATGCCTACTATTTTGATAAAAGCATTCTATACAAATGTAATATGCATAATAGCCAAAAGATGATTTTTTAATAATATAGTTTTCAGAAAATACAGAATAGTTATAAATACTAATACAAGATACATAAATATTCTGTTTATTGATGTTTTAAGAATGTTTTGTATAATAATTGTTATAGCTAAAAAAATATTTATTTTTATTACAAAAAAGACAAATATAAAAATGAACTATACTTTTATTAACTGAACTTTCTTGTTTATGTCTTAATTATAAAGTTAGTTTTAATCAAATAAAAAATAATTATAATATACATCAAGTTAATCAAATATATATACATTCTTTTATATTTCTACTGCTTGTTATAAATGTTGTATACTTGTCTTACTATTTTTTTGAATATTTTTAACTATATATGTATTTATTTTTTATGTTCCTACTAATTATTATAATTATCACAAATTTGTATTACTATTATAGCATTTTATTTTACTATAATTAATATATATAATTATACATAGTATTAAATTTGGAATTTATTTAGAAATTTCTTCAATTTCTACATCTATTTTATTATTTATTATTTGAAAAAGTTTTTTAGAGAAGTTGGAATTTACAGATTCAACTTCATCTATTTAAATATTTTTACTTTTATTATTATGTAGTAAGGCTTGTATATTTTCAAAAATTATTAAATAGATAGTAAAAGTTTTTTCATATTTTTTTCTAAAGTGTCAAGTAATTTTCTTCTAAAATGTCAAATTTTTCTAAGTAAGTGAGTTCAAAATCAGTTATTTTGTTTAAACATATTATTTTATAAAAAAAATATAAACTGAGTAATAGATATAATTTATTTAATAGTTTTGTAAATTAAGCAATACAACTATAATTTGTTTTTAAAAAATATAATATTAATATATTGCAAGATTTATGTTTAGCAAGAATTAATGTTCAGAATGATAAGACTATTTATATCTTTTTACAAATTTTGATATTATTTTATATATACATTTATATTACTAATTGTATTTCTGTTTATATAAAGAAAAAAATAGTAATTTGGTTGGTCTTTAAGATATCTTTTTATTTTTAAGCTATTTGTCAAAACAAAGACATTATCATATAAAATATTTATAAATATATTAAAAGAACAAAGAATAGTTATTTGAGTAAAATCTTTTCAAACATCATAATAATTGTACAATGACTTAATTTATCAAGCATCTGTATTTTAATATAATAATATTTATTTATATATTATTTTGAATATGCCAAATATATATATATTACTAAGTTTATATATGTATATTATTTAAGACAAAGACTAATTTTTAACATAATGTAACATTTATTGATTAGCTAACTTACAAAGAATTCATTGCATCAAAAAATCAAATAAAATAAAGAATTTGATATGTAATCTTATAAGATTCTATATTATATTGAAACTATATATGCTACTTTGAAGAAAGATATATAACTTTATTAATAATATTATGTTTTATTATTTTGTAAAAAAAAATTATACAATCAATTTTAAACAAAAAAATAAATAATTTTTATATATTTAAATTTGAAAACTTTATTTAATACAATATTTTGAATAAAGAAATAAAATAAATAATTTTTTTTTTAGTATTAAGGTGATCTTTTTGGTCTTTTGACTTTTATTAATAACTTTTTTGATAATTTGATTTTATAAATTACACAAAAAGAGTATACAATTAGCTATATATATAACTTTTTTATATTACTAATTTAAAAAATTTGCTTAAAGATTTTTTACTAATTGTTGTATCTAACACCTCTGCTTGAAGTTCTATTTTAACTCTCTGAATCTGCATCTGTGTTAACATTACTAAATCATGTTCAGGCCATTGTCTCAACCTTAAAACTATTTTATCTTTAAAGTAAACCTCCTGCACTCATTTTTATAGCTAATCTGATATTACTATGACAAAACTAATACTTGTAATTAAAATTATATTATTTAAGTACTATACTTTTATAGAGTTCATTCAAACCTCAACATCTACTTTACAGCATATTCCTAGTATTTTAGTATATCTCTGCCTTTTATTAGCCTCCCAATTCTGATAGCTTGTATAGAACTATGACCAGTTTATTAGTATATTAGATCTTCTTAACATTTTTTTTGTTTTATTCTAGCAACCTAGTTGGTAGTATTTTTAAAACTCCCAATCTAGAGATTTTTGTTTGGTTAGATACTATGATCTTGATATCTATTTCTAATAGACTAAACTTTACAGTAAAGCTATTAAAAATCTATATTATCTTTCTATTTAGGTCTTCTCAAATGAACTTTTTGGTTCTTAATTCTAACAGATTTATACAGCTACAAAAACTTATCTAGAGTTTGCACTACCTGATGCCAGTTTGCATTTTTTTGTATAATCTGTTATACAAATACCTTATAACCTGCTAGTTATACTAGTATAATTATTATTACAGGTATTTTAATCTAATTATTAGAAACAATTACTATAATATAAATATTATATAACTAATTATTTAAATTTTTATTATTGATAAAATTTGAACATCCAACTTATTATTTGGAAGATTGATAACTTATTTATTTCACTAAATTACTACATCTCATATAAATAATTTTATATATATCAAATATATTTTATTTAATATAATATGTTTTTATTCTATAATAACTATTGTGACAAAGTAGAAATTATCATATATATAACAATAGCACAAGACTATACAAATTATGAAACTATTTATTATTATAATCACAATTATCATATTATGATTGTAATTTAATTTATTTAATTGTATTATACTTTGTTTAACATCTATTTATTTTGTTTTCACAACAATATCTTTATAGTAAAAGAATTGTTAGTAAAAGAATACAAAAAATAAAAAATAAAAACAAAATAAAAGAATTATATTTATATTTATACTTTTATTCTTTTTTATATAAGCAATTTACTCTACTAACTATGCCTAACCAAAGTCTAATGCTTTATGTTTTATTTACCAAAAAGCTCATTTTCTTAAGTTCTGTTCTGGTATTTTAAAATAAAAAAAGAATATTATTAGTAAAACATTCAGAGAACAAAAATTGCAATAAAAAGAAAAATCTACTACTTATTTTAAAAGCTCTTTTTAAAATAAAGCCTGTTTAGAAACATATTCTATTGTAATTAAAAGAACATCCAATTATCTGATTCTTATATTGTTATGATCCATTTTAGTATAGTTAAAAGAAAAATAGTTAGTATTAAAGAAATTAAAACAAAAAGCAATAATAGATAAAAATATAAATATTTTCTTATATTTGAAAGCTGAAAAGAAAAAATACTAGCAGAAGTTCTTAGTATCTTATCTAAAGATCTAAACAAATAAATTTAAAGAAAACCATAAACTTAGTAAATAAGAAAATAAGAAAAAAAAGAAGTATAAAATACTTATCTACAATTTTCAAAGTCTTTAAACTCAGTTTATGAAGAAAAAACAAAATCTTTAAAATGTAAGCCAGATTAAAATAATAAAATATTCAAGAAAATTAATTATAAGAAGTACAAAAATAAAAATAATAAATAACTAAAAAAATAGTACTTATTCAGATCATCCTGAACCAAAGATTATAATAAAGCAAAAACTAAGAAAAAAACAGAAAATTCATAAAAAATTTTATTAAAATTGAGTTGTCAAAAGGTTATTATAAATTTGATCAGAACTGTGTTGTAAGTTAAGAAAATTATGAACTATTAAAGATTATAAAATTGTTCAAAACTGTATAGATTACTAAGAAATTATACTATTAAGAAAATAAAATTGAAGAAATTGAACTGTCTAGAAGGTTATTGTCATAAAATTGATTAGAATCATATGTATTATAAGGGTTAGAAGGTTATTGACATAAAATTGATTAGAATCATATGTATTATAAGGGTTAGTATACTTAAGATTCAACTAAAGATTTTATTCAAACTAGAAAAAGTTAAAAATTAAAACTTTGTAATTTAATTGAACTATATTCAAGCTATATTTTTGATTTAAAAGATGATAATCAGATTGTTTTACAAATTTGAATTTGTCATAGAAAAATTCTTTTGCAAGAATAAAATTTTTATATAAAAATTAAATGATTGACATTTAAATTATTATATAAACAACTATTTGAAACTCCTATAAAAGGATATGTCCTGTAACTGATAGAAAATTCAGTTTGTTAAAAAATAGTGATATAATTAAAATTGGAATTTAGTTCAGTGAAGATATAACCCAGGTACAACTGTACTTGTATAATAATATAAAAAATATTTAGTTGTAATCAGTCAATTTATAAATATATTAAAAAATTTTAATTTTCTAATTTTTTAAAAAAAAATTAACCAGCTTGGATCTTTTTCAAACAATATGCAATCAAAAATTAATTTAATTTATTCTATAAATTGTTTTATAAATCTTCAAATATTAAATATATTTATTTTTTAATTGCAAATTAATATGTAAAATTTTGTGTAATTACATTTTAATTTAAATGTATCAAGTTGGTGTATCATGCTTAATGAAATAATCAATAATTTATTTACTGGTTAAAAAAGCACTATGAGACAAATTTTTATTTATAGTATCAATATTTAATCAATTAAATTTGAAATATAAAAAATACTGCGTACAAAGTTGTACAAAATTTTATTATGCTAATGCGGGCAACAGCAGAGACCGTTGATGTTACACATATATTAAAACTGGTGAGGGATTATATCCATCAATTGAAATAATTTAATTTGTAATTGATCACAGGCGAGAGGGATTCACTTTTACTATCTCTGCTGTAAATGCGGGCTAAAAAAATTTGCTGTGAATAAATCGCATATTTAAAAATATAACCTGGTAAAAACCTCAATTTTTATTACAAATGTCTCTAAACCTCATTTTTCTTGTACTGGCCCATATTCCATTCGACGTGTTTTTTAATAACTTAATATTAATACCTATGTATGAATTAAAATATCGTTTGGTTAACTTTAAGTGGTGATTTACTATTTATATAGTTACAAATCTTCAATAAAGGTTATGATAATTGAGATTATGATAAAATTATTATGAATTTGGGTTAAAATCCTGAAAACCAGATTTCCGAAAGAACATAATACCGACAAAGTTAGCCGGCACTAGTTATAATGCTGGCCGTGTTATGTTCTTTCGGGAATCTGTTTTTCAGGATTTTGACCCAAAATCAATTATTATTATTCGAAATGTAAAGATCTAACTTTTCTTTTTAAAATATAACATAGTTGGATCTTTCACGTTTATGTTCAACAAAGCTTTAATTTCCTTGTTCAGAAGTTATTTTTCTGATTCTAAACTTTTATTAGTAACGATGCCAAAAGTTAATTGTGCAATATGTTGACAAGAATAATCTTTTATTTAAGCTTAACCTCGATGTTTTCATAACAATTTTTCTGACTTTAAAATACGAACAATATTTATTAATGACTTATAATTAAACATTTGTCTGATTTGTTTGCTTAGCTCAGTCATCAAGTAACTTCGATACGACTTTTTGAGAAAGTAACGTTTACAATAATATCAATGTTTATATGTTTATACAATTAATTTTGTAAAATTTAAATTACTGATTAAGCATAAGTGTGGTTTAAATCAAATAAACGATATAGTTCTGCTAGTATTAATTTAATCACAAATCTAATTATTTTCACGGATCATAATGAAATCGGATTAAAGTAAAATTGGAGGTTTTTATTTACCTCTTAAAACCTACTTATACTTGTTTAATATAAATTTTACCCCCTAAAGTTGTTCTTTAACCTTAAAAAAAAACTAAAAAAAATGCATCTCAAAATTTTAAATCTGATTTCATTTTAATCCACCACAATGCTAATATAAATAGTTTGCGTAGTGAATATTAACAGTAATGTTTTTTTTTAGAAGCTAGCAATTTCTTTAACGTATTGTCGCGAAATAATGCGCAGGGGTGAAATTACAAATTTCGGCCTAAATTAAGCTTAATTCGGGCCATTATTCTAAATAACGCTCATTCTCGTTATTTCGCGACAATACAGTTTGGTGATTTTTCGTCAGTGAAACATTACATTCTCAAAAGGTATTTTAAACTGAAATCTAGTGATATGGATGAGGACAAGCTGAACTATAGATGTGATCAACTAGTTTTTGTCACTCTTTTTTTCATGCACACACTAATGATGAGTAATATGGTTAAACTAAGTGTGTAAAAATATTTATCCAATACTTTAAATTTAACTTTATTGATTATTAATTGTAAATTGAGCTACATAATCACGTTTACATTTGTGTTATATACAATTTATTGATTTATATAGATGCATGGATTATTAGATTTTATAATAAAATTAATATCGTTACTAGCAATATACAATTTTTTTAGGGTATCGTTCTTGCAAAGTGCATCAGTTAATGCTTTTCCTCCTTCTGATCCAAGATTATTCTCGTTAAGATGTAAAGAAGTCAGCGTGGAGTTCTTGCAAAGCGCATCTGTTAATGCTTTTCCACCTTCTGATCCAATATTATTCTCGTTAAGATGTAAAGAAGTCAGCGTGGAGTTTTTGCAAAGTGTATTTGCTAATGCTTTTTCTACTTCGAATCCAAGATTATTCGAACTAAGATCCAAAGAAGCTAGCGTAGTGTTCTTGCAAAGCGCATCTGCTAATGCTTTTCCTCCTTTTGATCCAAGGCTATTACCGTAAAGACTCAAACGAATCAGCGTATTGTTCTTATAAAGTGCATCTGCTAACGCTTTTCCTCCTTCTGATCCAAGATTATTTGATCCAAGATTTAAAGAAGTCAATGCGTTGTTCATGTAAAGTGCATCAGCTAATGCTTTTCCACCTTCTGATCCAAGATTATTCTCCCTAAGATCCAAAAAAGTCAGCATAGCGTTCTTGCTAAGTGCATCTTTTAATGCTTTTCCACCTTCTGATCCGAGTTTATTCCAACTAAGATTTAAAGAAGTCAACGTGGTGTTTTTATAAAGTGCATCTGCTAATGATTTTCCACCCTCTGATCCAATATCATTTTCTTTAAGATCTAAAAAAGTCAGCGCGGTGTTCTTGCAAAGTGCATTTGCTAATGCATTTCCTCCTTCTGATCCAAGGTCATTATAACCAAGATCCAAAGAAATCAGCGTGGCATTCTTGCAGAGTGCATCAGCTAATGCTTTTCCTCCTTTTGAACCAAAGTTATTATAACCAAGTTTCAAATCTTTCAGCGTAGTGTTCTTGCGAAGTGCATTTGCCAATACTTTTCCTCCTCCTAATCCAAGATTATTGTCCCAAAGATCCAAAGAAGTCAGAGTGGTGTTCTTGCAAAGTGCATTTGCTAATGCTTTTCCTCCTTTTGATCCAAGGTTATTAGAATAAAGACTCAAAGAAGTCAGCGTGGTGTTCTTGCAAAGTGCATTTTCTAATGCTTTTCCTCCTTCTGAATCAAAGTTATTATAACCAAGATTTAATTCTTTTAGCGTAGCGTCGTTGCAAAGTGTATTTGCTAATACTTTTCCTTCTTTTGATCCAAGTTCGTTACTTTTAAGATCCAAAGAGGTTAACGTTGTATTCTTGCAAAGTGCCTTTGTCAACTCATTTATTTTTTCCGGCCCACATCTATTATAAGAAAGATCCCACCACATTGAAGCATGTTTTTGATTTTCAAGATTATCCTGGTAGTTTTCAAGAATCCGACCATAATGTTTTAATGTTTTACAAAACTTGCCTTGCTCAAAAGATTTACGTGTAACCTTTCTCATGTAGTATTGTTTCATAAAATGATGCGTTTTCTGCTCAATCGCTTTAAGACATTTCATTTTTAATTCAGCATCCAAAAATTCATCTAACAATTCATAAACGGATACAGTTTTCAAATAACCAATAAGTCCCCAATTATTATGATCGTCTATGTTATTCGAAGCAATTCGAATTTTCTCACTATTGGTAGACGTGTTGCTATTAGAATCAACTATAATACCAAATTTAGTTTCTAAAAGCACTAAAAAAAATAAAATTTGTAATAATTAATGTTTAATCACAATAAAATCTTGTCAATTTTGTAAATAATTCTTACAAAAATCTCCAAATTTCTCAGATAACTGATTAATTTTATTAAATACTAATTCGTCAGTTTTTTGATCCAAGGCCTCCTTAATGGCATCTTTAAACTTTTCGGTTGGTTCAATTTCATAAGGCTTGATAATTATTTTACATTTCTCTAAAATATCAAATTCACAGTTTTTTTTCTTGAAAAGCTTTTTGATACCAAATATATCTGAGGCATTGTTTGTCGAGAAAAGATTTTTTGGTATATAGAAATTTTCCATGAGAACAATATTCGAATCTTGAGAAATTTTACGATTCGTTTTAAATTTAAATGCATCTTGTTGAGCGATTTTAAGCTCCATACAGTCAGATGTGACATAACGCCCACGAAAAAGATGATGATTATTAATAAATTGGAACAAACCCGGCATGCTTGGGTCTTCAAGGATATGAATGCAATTATTTTGGTCAAGAATTTTAGATACTTTATATTCTTCTTCAAGAATTTCACATACTTTATATTGTCGGTTATAGTTTAGGAATTTCATATTGTCGCTCATATAAATGCCACTTTTATGTTCAAGAAGCTTACGCACTTCCGAGAGACTCATGTCGGGCATAATGTTTCCAGCATCATGCATTTTTTCAATATCACCCACATGAATTTTGATAACAATATCTTCATTGGCATTATGATTATAGGATTTGAATAATAAGAATGAAGTGTCCATCTTAAATTAAACCACTGAATTGAAGATCTTCATTTTAACATTAATTCATTTTACACAACGTTTCTTGTTTAAGATATTATGCAACGACTTTTTTGGTCACCTGTCAATTTGGTTTTTTTTGTTTTCACAAAAAAATTGGTCGGCCATGTAATTTTGACCAATCAAAACTTATGATCAAGTGTAACGTGATAGTTAAACAAGTTGCGTGTAAAATTAAAGAAATCCATGTTATAGTTAAGGTTGGGATTAGAAAAACAGCGTCAATTGGTAAATTTTCACAAGAAAAAATTTTAATTAGGCCGCAGAATGTTGCTTCCTAACTAAAATTTAAAGCTATTCTTGCTTTTTTTTTGTAAAAAAGTGTGTTCGTTTCGATCTTTACGTTACATTTGATCCTGAGATTCGACTGATCAAATTACAATTTTTTGTGGAAGAGCTGATTTTCGCAAATCTCTTTAAGTGTCGATTTATTGAGCTAAATATGATTTATTTAGAGCTACAATTTGTAATTCACTAGAACTTTCATATATGGGGAATGGACTAGGAAATCATTGTTTAAAATTTCCCTGTCTATTCCGATATTTCCCGGATTTTCGGAGTTTTCAAGACCCATACATGGGTATATGGAAATCGCATTCCACATCTTTTTTAAAACAGTGGTAAATCCGCATAATTTGGTGGCATTATCAGTTAAAAACGTATCATTATGAGTCATATTGAAAGATTATATAACTTGGAATAATCTTTAAAGTCTATAATCGATCTATTCCAATCGTTGTTACTTATTAACATTTAAAATTCGCAAATTTGCAAACCTGAGTCTAACCCTGGTTGGCTTTAAGATGACACGATCCGATAGTTAGGAGTTATTATCTTATATTTAATTGTTACTAATCAGAATCGTATGGTATGCGGTACGTCCCTACTTAATAAGTGGT
Organism: Cetraspora pellucida; assembly: GCA_910591915.1. Taxonomy (NCBI): domain Eukaryota; kingdom Fungi; phylum Glomeromycota; class Glomeromycetes; order Diversisporales; family Gigasporaceae; genus Cetraspora; species Cetraspora pellucida. The sequence goes on from CAJVQA010000157.1 coordinate 13,903, forward strand.
TTAACGCTGAATTCTAATAATATATAGAATTTAAGGTTTGGATAGTAAAATTATTCAAGGAAAACTTTTTATTAGAAGAGTTTAAGGTTCTCAAACAAATTTTTTTGAGAAACATATTTTTTAACAATAATGAGTATATCATCATCGCGTGTTCAAAGTTTTTCGTTGGCTAAACAGGGAAAATTCCAAGAACTATCAGTATTATTATAATGAGCCTTGGATATATTTTATATCAATATTGAAAGTGTAATCGCTTTCAATAATTTTGTACAATAATTTTTTGGAACCTTCTCGAGACAAACAAATCATCTAAAACAAAAAAAAAAAAAAAGAATTTTACTAAAACACACCTATGGTGTTTTACACCTATGCATGCATTATCTCAAAAACTGGCCAATTAATCAATACGAGGTGTTCTAAGTAAAAATGTTCCACACCCCTGAGAACCCTTCCCAAACCCTAATACTAACTTAAAAACTAACCTTAATTTAAGTCAAAAATTTTTATAATGAAACTTATAAAAATTTAGAAAATTTAAAATACATAATAAAAACATATAATAGGTTCAAAACACATACATGGGAGCGTTTTATAATAATTGAAAAAAAAGGTAATAAACAAAAAGATTAAGCGTTCAAAAAGGAAGAGAAAGTAAAATTTGAGAGAATTTAAAATATGTGATGTTGAGGTTGAAAGACCATGTTACAGCACACCAATTGGTGAAACTATGTTACGCATGATTTTTTAAATTTTATCGACCAATTGAAAAATGACTTCGGTTATTTCTTGACATGCTTAATTACCAATTTTTTTTGTAGAGTAATAACGTCCATCTGCGTTATTTCGAGTACGCACATTTGCGTTATTTCGAAATTAAAAGCTAATTTTAGACTATATATAAATCAACACTACGTTTTAGCATATTAGCAGATATAATTGCATACCTCTTACAAATTTACTGCGTTATTTCGGGACGCGCATGTGCATCATTATGAAACCATACATCTTTTATACATATTTTTAAGTGGATGATCATACCAAACTTGAAAGATAAACCCATCCCGCAGTATTTAAGAATGTTTTAATATATTTAAAAATGGTTAATCCATAATATTCAAGAATGTTCAATTCATAATGTATAATACTGGCCAATCATAATATTCAAGAACGTCCAACTCATAACGTACAATACTGGCCAATAATAATATTCAAGGATAGGTAACTCATACATTTGTTGAATTTTAATAAAAAAGGAATTATGCAAATTATTAAATTCGACATAGATGTTGTTTTACGTGTTTAGTATTATATTTAGACAAAATTTTAGTTTAGTTGCAAAAAGACATATAACTTATTGTTTTCTATGAATGCAAATAAATTTAAGAACGAAGTACATTTATTACAACGAAGATTAGTAATAATAATATCTTGTCTTACTCTGAGTTGTATGACCACATAAACTTACAACAAAAATTACGCATTCTATTTACGTATTCGTACGTATATCAACTGTTAATTTTTCATTATGACTTATTATATGTTACTATAATAACACTGCCATTTCTTAAGTATTAAACTTTAATACACTAATACATTAATACATAAGGCATTTTATTACAAATATTACTATCGTTTTGAATAGTGTCTTATCAATAGATTCTGAATTCTTAAATATGGGTCTAATTACTTCATATGTGTGCATAGCAATAGGCATATACAGTATGTCTATTGGTTATGATTGTCAATGACAAAATCACTTTTGTTATTCTTTTGTTATTCTTTTGTTGATTTGGTGTTAGGTATTATCCTGCTCTAACGTTAACCACGCGGTCTTAAATAGGGACAATACTAATATTCCAATTTGACTTAGCCGTATTGATGATTGTTTTTAATAATATTAACAACACTTAGTACAACACGTAAACCACATAGTCATTAAATGGGATTGTTTTATGATCAAAAAAATCAAATGATATTAATTTCTATATTAATGTAATAAAAAAAGGTCTTGTGAACGGATACTTAAAAACTATTTGGTTTATTCGTCCAAAATTTTCTCTCAATTGAAACAGGGAAATGGTTGCACCTTCGCGACATAGCGATATGAGGATTATTTTAGGAAAAAAGATTGTAGATCATTGAACTTAAGTTTACTGCCATGACAACTATACATTTATTTATTAAATTTATATAGGTTTCTGCGAAGTTTGTAATATAGTCATCCCGCTCCAGTATTTGCTTTAAGGTATTATCCAGTTCGGTCAAATTCTTAATATAAAATTAATTTATAATTATATAGCTGATATCTATATTAATAAAGAAAAGTTATGAACACAACATTTCAGATGCAACAATGACCAGAATTGGCGCTAGAGTTAAGGTTAGGGGGCTTATATGCATAACACTGGCTGGATTTATCATGTGAGTGTTGTGCCATATTAATATATAATGTAAATTATAGTAGAGCTGATTTAAGTAATGCCAAGAAAAACCCATTTCGAGCCAATTACTTATTAGGTAATCAGAAACTGACACGCATCAATGAAATATATAACCGATTTTAGTTATATTAACCTGACTTGAAGACGCATAAGTAAATGACCTTATTGGATCTTCAACAACATTGTGCCAACAATCAAATATATGTAGTTCGAATTTTTATTGGTTGATTACGCGGCGTGACAGACAGATATTGCATGATTATGCAGATCACAGTTCTACGTAGAAGTAATGTAAACTCCGAACTAAATTCAGTTTTAATAGCAATCAATATATGAGTGACGAAAAAGGAAAACATGTAAATCATTTCACTTATTATGTGAAATGATTTACAGGTTTTCCCTTTTCGTCACTCATATATATAGTAATTAATTAATTACTAGCGCTAGTATATATTTTTAATCAAAGAAAGCCTGAAATTTGTTCAATGTTATTTTATTAGTGTGTTCCTATCCATTATCCGTATATCCATTTATCCGGATAAGTTCCAAATGTCTGTCGGATTATCCGAAACAGATAAATGGATGACGGATACGGATAAATGGACGATGGATTATCCGGATTGGAACTCTATATTTTTTTTTAAAAAAAATACAAGAGTTGAAATACTACAATTATAAATATATGGCCATGCAAAATTAATTACAGCTGTTTTCATAATTCTGGAAAATCTGGCAAGAAATGATTACATCCGAATCAAAAGTTTGCCAGATTTTATGAAAACAGCTGTAATTGGTTTTCATAACCCGGCCGGTCAACTTGTAAACAAAAATCTTTCATATGTTTTGATAGCTGGGCGGTTTTTAAAAAAAATTTTTTTATAAAATTTTTATATATGAAACTTTTTTTTAATGTTTAAAAGTTTCATGTTAAAAAAATCAATACACATATTAAATTTATGGCCTAATTTGGTTATTTTGACTCCTGCACATTAAAGAAATTAGGTGATAAGTGACACTTCCCTAAAAATCGAATTTACAAACCGCATTAATTGACGTACGTGGGTAAAGATCACCGTAATTCCATGTCTGCAGTATAGCAGCAAATCTAATAGCGAAAGTTTTTTTAAGACTGATATTTCTCTCTTCTTAATTATTAACTGCTGTTCTGTATTCTAATTATATATTAGGAAAGTAAACTCCCCAGCAAATAAGTCTCAATTATGAACTTACTACGAGGTGGATCAAATGCGTAACTTTTATTTCACTTTTCTATTAATGTCCGTTACACTCCGGACGATTGTTTGAGCAAAGATATCTTGACAAGAATCCTGTTAAATTTTGGAATCTTGGTATTCTTTAATTTTGCGAACTAGTAAGGTTTAAATATTGAAGTTTACGAATAAACATCGAAGATGCATGAATGTGGCCAATTAACACCTAGAATTTAAATGTCAAATTTACTAGATTCTTAACCGAGATATGTCGAATTTTATTATGCAAGTCTGATTGGAAAATCATTTTATTATGGTCTAGCGTCAGAACGACTAGGATTTTTCGTTTAAGGTATATTGCCAATCACACTAAAAGTTTAAAACAAATTCTAATCTTAGAATCGTAAATCATATGGTGAAACTGTGATACAAAAACAAAGTGGCTTTGTTTAAACGGCAGTGACATTGTGGGGAATTATGTGAGGAAATAAAGAATAAACAAAGTAATAAGATTACGTGAAATTTTAATAACGGACCAAATTTACCGAGATTATTACCTTATTTGTCTATCACATTGTAGTCTGTTTACACATAGTAATAAACAAACATTCTATTTTTCCTACAGGAATTTCAAGGTTTTTTAAAGAAAAATCTTTACATAAACATTTATTGCAAATTATATAGTGATCGTTTATAGATGGATTTGGATAATAACGACACAGGAATTCATTGTCCTTGTATGTAGATTGAACTCAATTTTTTTGTATATCCGATATATATTATAGAAAGATATTTCCTTTTTTTTTGGATAAAATTTTTAATAATGTGAATTTCTTTTGATATTGTTGTTAACGGACTCGCACGTTCATTACACATGTTTCAGATTTAGTCAAGGAAAAAAGCGAGGAGAAATCTCATGAACCTTTACATGATTGTTTAAATCTGATCCAGGTAAGATTCATAAACATGCATTTATCAAGTAATCTGAAACATTTCGAGTTTACACAATAGTCAATTTACAAATTCACATTTTCTACAAAGTCGAGTAAATTGTAAATTCAGGAATATTATTATTTACATTCTGCAATATTCCTGTAGCTCAACGATTTATGCTTAGTAATGTTTATGATGTTTCTGAGTGAAACCTTTCGCGGTTACATTTGACGTGTCACGCACGTCTATGCGTAAAAATTATAGACGATCATTAATATTGTGCGGATGCAATGTGCAACCAGACAAATTACATACTTACTTATAATAAAATAATATAGAAAATTCTTTTTTTTTTTATTGTCGAAAATTTTTAATTGGTTCCCTAATGATCGGTGTGGATTTGCTAATTAGGGGCTTAGGGTAGTTGAAAAACGTGGATTTCCTTCGCAAACTCACAATATAAACAATAATCTAACCTGCATTACTAAACTATTAATAAACTGAATTAAATATCAATTTACTAATTTGACGTTTAATGTTTACATGGTTGATGTGAGCCAAGATCTGCAAAACAAAATGACCTATTCAAAAGCATTCAACATTTAATATCTGATATTAATTTAAATTTCTATTATTTTTTTTATATGCATAATATGAAATTTACTATCCGTATATGTATTTAGTTAATCAAATATAATGGCATAATGTATGCATATAGTGTATCTTAACTTCCTTTTATTGAAAATTTTGTAAGCAGATGAAATAATATTACTGGTAAAACTAAAATTATGAATTATCTATGAATTATCTAATGTAAAATTCGTACTGTATAATCTGGTATCACTTTGCTAATTTTATGTGTTTTGGTCATGGTTTATCGAAACATAGAAGGCTGAATTTAATATAATTTAATAGTTTCAGATTTCATAGAAACATAATCAAAAAGTTTATACATTTATACAAATCTAGTTAACTAGAAAATGTTGTACTTCAAACATTTGTGCGATCCGTACTTCACGTTACATCTTACACATGTTACATTGGATTTTTGTTTATAGATTACATGTTTAAAAGATGGTTGATAATAGGATTTCTTCATCTAAAGACGTTTAGTTGATAAATACCATTTATAGAATGAATGGAAATTGATTGACCTTCATACTATATACATCAGTACTAGACAATACTAGCTCTAGAAATATTAGTAAATATTAGCAATATTTAACGGTACTAAAATATGAATTAAATCGATCATCCTTAATGTTAGAAAAATTTAGGCCAATATATTTATTTAAAAAAAAAAAAAACCTTCATTTAACATTCCCAAAATTAGAAGACAATATTTACCATATAAAAACAAGTCCGAAAAAATGAATGTCATCGATCTTTTGATTCTATCTTGTCAAATTATATTAATCTCCATTCTGCATATTTTTCCCTGCCCAATATATATATATATATATATATATATATATATATAAATAATATATAGTATATATATGTATTATATATATATATATATATATATATAAATAATATATAGTATATATATGTATTATATATATATATATTTATTTATATTTATAAATTCATACAAATACAGAAAGTGTTCACATAAAAAATAAAACGGTTTCTTCGAAGGTTCTTAGTATAAATTGCATTGCATAATTTAATTGATATCAAAAATTATGTACATAAACATAATCAACAATAAACATTAAAAGGTAATAAAATTAATCCTATGTTACACGTAAACATTCCAATTCTAAATAAGCCAAGAGTTATCCTAAAAAAAAAAAAAGAAAAAAAAACAAAAAAAAAATTTTTTTTTTTTTCTTAAATTCGAAACTTTATAATGTTAAAAATTCAGAGCAACGTAGTTACAAATTTCCTATTTTGGCCAGTATCGTCTTTGTTCTGAATTCGACTGCAGAGTACGTAGTTTTAGAGATTTTTGATGTCATTGTTACCATGTATAATTCACCTTCACATGCATGTTTGCATAATATCAAATATATTTATATGTATTTATTTATATATGAAATTCCCCACTTTTTTCTAACAAAAAGGAACGGTAAAATTTCTACCTTTGTATAAAAAAAAAAAAAAAAAAAATTTCAACTATAATTTTGTAAAAAAAAAAAAAAAAAAAAAAAAAATTCTATATGACGGCCTTACAAGTAAACAACATGAATAAATCAACTTCTGGAAGCCATATAGGCCACAAGGATGACGTAAATATGAATGATATCGGTGTAGGAGATCTAGAAGATAAATATTCATCCATAAAAAAAGAATTTTCTTCAACAATGTCACAGGAAGACCGTCAAAGAATGGAAGAACAACAACGATTACTTTTAGCTCAAATACAAGAACAAAGTGATAGTGATGACGATAGTTATGATGATGATAATGATGATTATAATTCTACTCATAATTCTTCAATACTCTCATTGATTTCTTCTTATGCTAGTGAATATATTGACATTCAACGTGATACCTTTAAAGATGTCAAGGAAATTATACCTCTCACCCCAAAACCTATCATCTCCCCTACTTCTCCAAGATCTGTCTCTCTCGGAAAAATAAATCTTTCTTCTTTAAAAGATGCTTTAAATCGTCCGAGAAATTCAAAACATCTCAAGAATTTAAGTGAAATGAACATTTCTCCTCCTGGTGTAAACGATCCAATTCTATTTGAATCTAAAGTTGCAAAATGGTCATCTTCCTCTACTCTTAAAAAAACTTCAAATAAATATTTTATTTTAACAAGAAATTGTTTATGCGCTTTTAAAACCGCCGATAAAGCTGCTAAAATTTTTGATGGCTTACCTCTTTGTACCTTACCAAGAAAATTAAGTGCTGATAGTAGTAATAGTTCTTTAAATAGTTCTTCTATATCAGATTCAACTACAAGAACTTTACCTGCTGAAAATATTATTCTTTGTCTACCTACTGTTTTTGCCATTACCGAACAACTTACTCCTGAACCTCATATTAGAATATATTATATGTCTTCCTTAAAAAAACAAGTTACTGTCTCTATAATTGCTCCTGATCTTCAAAAACATCGTCAATGGCTCACCGTTTTACGTTCCGCTGTTCACAATTCTAATCCAAGAGGTCCTTTATTGACTCATGATCAACGAATTTGGATAATGAACAAATTAAATTTATTGGTTGATTTGGCTGATGTAAATGAAAATAAATTACTGGCTTATAGAGTTTTACTTAAATCTTTATCCGATGAAGATCAAGATGGTCAATCCGAAAAAGATCCTAAAACTCCCGTACTATTGATATTAGGAAAAAATAATTTTTATATAATTCCAAGTAATTTAAAAAATGATGGAACTCCAAGTGAGGATAATCGTAAAAGTAATGATTTTAAGATCAATTCTAAAAAAAATTCTAATTTAATAAAAGAAATAGATTTCTGGAAATATAAATATCCTTTATTATGTATCACTGATATTCGTTCAAATAATCTTGATGATACTATTTTGATAAATTTTAAAAATAATATTAATTCTTCAAAACGTTCTATCATTATTTCTTCATTATTAAGTGAAACTATCACTAATGAAATTAAATCTGTTATCGATTCAATCACTTTTTGGTGGTCAACCCCTTCTTCTAAATCAAATCCTTCAACTCCAATTTCTCCTGATTCTTCTTTAACTTCTCCAATTGGAAAAATTTCTCAAGAGGTTGGTGTAGAAAGAATGATCGAAGCTCAATGTCATGTATTAAGCATCTCTAAATCTAGAATATCCTTTCAAGTCGAATACGTTCTTGATTCTGAAAATGTTCAACTTGGTTTAGATGTTGATAATTTACCATTTAGATTCATATTACTTCCTCCAAAAGATGAAAAAAATGGAATTTATACAACAAATGAATTATTGGCCATATTTAATTCATTAAAAAATCATCCATTACTTTCCGAAGTTATTTTAAGTAATATCAATCTATTTGAACTTCAAATTCAACAAAATTTTTCAAATAATGAAGGTTATAATATGCTTGCAACTGTATTACATGATTTAATAATATCAAGTTCTAGATTAAAATCATTAAACTTAAAATCATGTGGGATCACAAGTGAAACTATATCCGCAATTGGAAATGCCCTATTCACCGGAAAGGCTAAATTGGAACGATTAATATTAGGTGATAGTTCTATATCAAGAGAAAGTGCTCAAATATTAGCAAATGGAATAAGGAATCATACGATTTCAATTAAAGAACTTGATATTTCAAATTGTAAATTAAATTTTGATGGTTTAATATCAATACTTCAAGCACTTAGGTCAAAACAACCAAAAGATCTCGAATCATTAAATATTTCTCATAATTCATGTGATATTGATGAAAACATTTTAATAGAATTACTTTCAAAATCTGAAAATTTACGTTCATTATATTTACGTAATTGTTTAAAACTTTTTATTGGATCAAGATCAATAATTTCATTAGAAACTTTAAGTGAAACAAGACTCACGACATTAGATTTTGGTGGTATTCCATTGAACAATAAATCACATTTACTTTCATTATACGCATATATTAGATCTCCTGCATTTGCTAAAGTTAAATACTTTAGAATTGATCATTGTAATTTAGATGGTGAAGCATTAGCTTTAATACTTTCTTATGTTACCACATCACCAAATCATGAAAATATTAAAGTTTGGGCGGGAGGAAATTTCATAACGAGAACACCTGCTAGTTGTAAAGAATTTTGTTATGCTGTACGTAATGATTGGACTCCTGTTTGGTTATCATTAGAAAACTCTTTAATAGGTTCGAATCCTGAACAATTGGTTGAAATTCTATCATCATTTTGTGAAAATACTGTTATAAAATATTTAGATTTATCAAATCCTCAATTTATATTTAATGTTAATGAAACATTTACTCAAAATCCTCAAATGACGATGACTATTAAAAAAGCTTGTGATGTTATTGGAAGGTTGTTTAGAGTAAACAAAAATATTTTCGATTTAAATTTAAGTGGTAATTCAGATCGAAAATGGGGTCCCTTTTTAGGTTCGCAATTATTGGGATTAGAGGAGAATACTCAATTGGAAAAGTTGAATATTGAAGGAAATATTATTGGTGATCAAGGCATGAAATCTTTAAGCGAAGCTTTAAAAGGAAATGTATCGCTGAAAAATTTACAAATCGACAAAAATGAGGTAATATTTTTTTGCATATGATTTGATTATTATTTGATTATTATTTGATTTTGATTTGATTTGATTTGATTATGATTTGATTATGATTTGATTTTGATTTGCTTATCGTTATGATTTGATTTTGATTTGCTTATCGTTATGATTTGATTATGATTTGATTATGATTTGATTATGATTTGATTGTGATTTGATTGTGATTTGAAACGTAGATATTTTACTAATCTAAATCATCTAAATCATCTAAATAATTTAATAGATCGGGATTGAAGGATATGTGTCCTTACATCAGGTTTTAATATCCCGTCAAAATACCACACTTCAAAGTCTCGGATATCCATTTAAAGATCTACAAACTCATGATGAAAATTTGGATGCTAAATTACCAATGTCACCAATCTCAAAAACGAGTCAAAAAATTGTTTTAGAAAAACAAAAAGTTAATTTCAAACAAATAATTGACGAAATTATGTTTGCCATTGAAGAAAATTTGTATAAAGTGTCAAAGACTGCAATGCTTAATAATACCTTAAAAAAATGATTTTGTTTAAATATTTTTAGTATTTATATTTTTTATACATATAATATGTAATTCTTTTTTTGTTTACAAAAGTTATTATTAATTCGGTTATCTAAATAAGTTTATAATTAATATAGCAGGATTAAAATAAAAAATTCTCTTTATTTTAATTAGAAATTCACGCATCACGGTAAAATTTTTTGAGGGTACAATACATTTTTTTAGAGTTTGGTTAGGATTAAGGTTAGGATTTTTATTAAAAGAATACACATACAAGTGGGTTTTGGAGGCTTAAAAATAAATTCTAAATTTCATTTTTATTATGATATATTACAATTTTGAAAAATTACATTTTAACTCATAGGCAGAAATTTGTCTGTTTGGCTAATAAATTCAATTTAATTTTACATTATTTATACAGTTTAGAGTACTTTTTTTTAAAAAAACAAACCTAATCATAATGAAATAAAAAAAGCTGTATAGAAGGTTTCATTAAAGTTGTAAGACTCCATAGCCAAAAATAAGATCTAATTCTCGGCCGTTTAAAACGTTAGTATAGTATGACTTCACTTTCTGTTATTACAGTATTACTAAGTTAATTTTTTAAACGGACGAGAATTAGATCGTATTTTTTGACTATGGAGTCCTATAGCTCTAATGAAATCTTCTATATGGTTTTTTTTTTACTTTATTATGGTATTTTTAAAAAGTATTCTAAACTGTATAAATTATGTAAAATTAAATTGAATTAACACGTAAAAGCTTAGCAATAATCGTCAATCACGTGGAACAAACCAAAATCGCAATCATTTTCCAACAAAAATTGACCGGAACTAACATTAACTCTAACATAATACGGGCTAACTTGTCGGATTTTGACATTATTGAGAAAAAATAGGTTAATTATAATACGTATAAAACAAAAGAAAATTTCTAAACATATACTAGTGTATTAGTATACGTATGTGTAAATCCGTGTAACACAAAATTAAAGAAATTGCTTAAAGCTGGATTAAGTTTAGTGTTTAAGAGAACATTTTATACTAAAATTTCACGGAGTTCTTGTTTTGTTAGAGCCCCAAAGAATGTTTTATTAGTAAAATTGCAAGTTATATAGATACCTGTTTTATATATTAGTATACAAATAAAAATACTTAAAACAAAAATATATAAAAAATATTTTAAGAGGTAATTCGTTACTATGTATCATAGTCAGAACTTATTATAATTTTTTTATAGTATTGAAATGCGAATTTATTACAATAAAAAGTTTTTTTTTATTAAATAAATATTTTTTAAAAATCTTTAATTAAAATTGTAAAACAACCTTAACACCAAAAAATAAAAAAATAAAATTGTAAAACATGTTATTACAATCCTAATAATAATAAAATTACTAAAATCAGTCATGTAAATCGCAAGATATTAAGATTTTTCTTTTTTACTATATGGTTTTTTTATTGTTGGCATTCTATTATTATAGAAAAGTTATAATAAAATAATTATTGTATTTTATGTTCTTTAACTGTAAACTGTTTTTTAATGAATTTAAAAAATAGACTGTTGTTGATTTTTACTTTAGATAATATTACTTAATTGTATAAAACTAATTAAATTATTAAACTATGTATAACTAATATAATATTAAAAAAAATTTCAAAAAATCTTAATAATTTAAAATTTATTATAAAATTATATTTTGATTTTCAAACAAAGTTTTTAATAAGGTGTATAGTGACTTAGTAAAATAAACAGATTATTAACTTCCAAGTAGCAGGTCTAGTATTCAAATCTTATAAATGTCAAAATTTTGAAAAATTAATCTGTATTATAGCAAATGTCTTGTTGATTAGTTAAATTCATATATTTGTAACCTTAGATATATCAAGTCAGGTCTTACTTATTATTAGAAGTTGAGAGCATTTATATGAAGTGTAATATTATATATATATAGAAAAATATTAAAACTAATATTGCATAAGACTTTAGTGCAAACTCATAATAAAACTACCAAATACAAAAGATTAAAAAACTAAGAAGTTAGAAGTTTATTTAAAAATTTCTAAATAAAGAAATAACACAAACATTTAATAATACTGTTGAATTGATAAAAGTTTATAAATTATTCTTATAAAAATAGACAAATAAACTAAATAACAAAGTATATAAAAGAAGCATATAACTAATTAGACTGTTAAAATTATTAAAAAAAAATATAGAAGTATATTATACTAGATCATCTGAATTAATAGTCTGAAAAGTCTATTAGTTCTAAATAATAGTTAGTAAAAAATAATAAAAAGATATTGAAAAGATAAATACTAGAATTTAAATAAACTTTACAAAAATATAGTAATTTAATAATTAGTTCTAATTATAAATATTAATTTTGATATTGCTAATTCTTTTTAATGATTATTCAAACCAAACTTTTTAAAAAACTAAACTACAGAAAAATAATATAATTAATATATTAAACTTTATAAAAAATCTTTTTGGAGTACTATATACACATAGTTGAACATTGAAATAAAGTTGAAAAAAAGTTGCAGCTTTGTGCTAATAGTTTAAAGAATACTTTAGAACTATAGAAGAAATAGTTAGTAAAAGCCAAGATTTTTTATAAAATAAATAACAAAATTAGATATATTAGTTCTATACAATTGTAAAACTTATAAAAAACACTTATAAGAATTAAGAACTCACAAAAACTAAAAAGTTGGTTTATTTAACATTTCTATTTTTTTTCAAAAAAAAATTTGTAAAAGTGAGTGATTTAGTTTACTCCTTTCTAAAAATTGATATATAAAGTTACCAAAACAGTTAGTAGTGTTTACTTCTTAAATGAAATTATTACAACATAGATTAGAAATAATACAGTAATACAAACATATCTATCTATACATATGTCTCAAACTGCTAAAAACCTATTAAATACTGCTCTTAGACTAACTAGTATCCTATGCCAACCATCTATGATAAAGTTAAAGTTTTTTAGTTTTTTGTTAAATAATCCAAATAAATAAAAAAATAATAGAATAATTTCTTTTTAGTATAGTTTATAATTTTTAAAAGCCCAATATAGACTTATAATTGTAATTGTATAATATCTATAAATTTTAAGTTTTATGCCAATACAGGTTTAAAATTATGACTGTTTAATTTTTTGTAAATTGCAAGTTTTATACTTTCTTTTTTTTTATTTATCTTCTTTCTTTCTTTATTTCTTATTTTGTATTTTTTACTATTTATCTCTATATCTCTGTTTTTTTTTATATATAAAATTTTTTTTTATTTTTTTGTTTTTTTACAAGAAGATATTATCAGATTGGTAATATCTTATTGTAAAATAGCAGTTAGACAAACAGTCTACCTCTGTTTGGTGTAATGTAACAAATTATACTTAGATACCAATAAGATAGTCAAGTAATATTAAACTTAAATATTAGAAAAATTTTCTGAAATTTGTATAGTTTTAAAAATTCTAATATAATTGCTTAAATTAAAAACAAATATTAATTTTGATCATAAAAATATTAGATTAACTGTAAATATAAAATACAAAAAACTAATAAATTTAGTACAAAGTTAAAAATTTTTTACATAAATAAACTGCTTTAAAAATTTTGTAATTATAATATACTTATACTAGTAATGACTAAAACAGTTAATAAGATAAGTAAATAAGTAAATTTAAAAACTAAAATATTTAAATAAAGAATCTATAAGCAGATTCTAGATATATAACTAATATAAACCTTTAGATAAACTATTTATATTAGATAATAACTAAAGTTATACAAGTATTTAGTTATATATTTTTACTATAATTAATCTTATAGTTGTAATACAACTATTAGCTAAAACATATTATTAATAAAATTCTGTTATAAATATTTATCTTAATATTAAAAAAAAACAAAATAAAAGTTTTTAATATTTGTTTTTTTTTTTTTTTAAAAATATTAGTGATAAGGCCATGCCTTTAACTTATATTTGTTTTTGTATTTAGAAGGTTTTTAGATATTTTAGAGTTTTTTATTTACTAAGACTAATATTATTATTATTACAAAGATTTACAAAATGCTAAAGTAAACTTTGTATATTATTATACTAATAAGATAATTTATATTCTATTAAGTTTATCATATAATGTCTCAGGTCTTTGGTCTTATAATATAGAACTCATAATATTTAAATATATAGTTTTTAACTTTATATAACTTACTAGTTAAATTATTCATTTTAGATTAAGTTTATTTTTTTTATTTTTTTTTTTTCTATAAGCAGTCATGCTAGTACTTTATTGAATTTTTGAAATTACATTTGTAACTATATACATATCTCTAATATCTAAGTCTAGCATCACCTGGCTACCTTAATAGTATCTAAGTGCAACCTGTCATATTACTTTGAACAGAAGTAAGCTACTTGTCTGACTACTTAAAGTCTATAATAAAAGGGTCTTCTCTCTTTTATAACAAGCTCCAAAATTGTCTTCATTACTTCTTTCTCAACTTGTTTTTCTTTTTCTCTTATTTCTTTTTTTTTTCTATTTTTTCTTAATCTGCCTTTTTTTGTTTTTCTGGTTTCTTTGAACTTTCATCTTTTTTCCTTTTACTTTTCCCTGTTATTCCTACTTTTTTCTTTTATTCAATAATTTTCTCACAATGTATTCTCTATACTTGTTTGTAGAATATGTCTCAGGCCATTATTGCTACTGTGTTTGCAAACTGCTATCTTGATCTTGTGTTTAATAGCTTTGCTAGTTTGTCTTGTATTTCTTTTAGAATTAGGTCTTTCATTAGTACTTCTCTTATTTTAACTTCCTTTGTCTCTGTTTTTCCAAAAAGCACTATATATAAAATGTATAAGGGAATCTGAATCTTTTCTTCTTCTTTTAATTTCTTTCATACTGTTGCAATAGTTACTTTTTGAATTCCCTTTCAGAGATTTTTTTGCCTCTTGCATACTGCCAAGTATGCTTGCATCTTTTTTACTTTATTCTGGCATACTTGGCATTTTACTATTGTGTATATATCTGGCCTTCTTCTGTTGAGTTCTTCTAAGTTTGGAAGTTTATCTATTATGCACTTGATAAATGCACTTCTTCTGGCACTGTTTCTTCTTGTTGTGCAATGTATTCTTTTAGTTATCTTAAGCCTTTTTTGAAAATAAGTCTAATTATAAATTGTGATTTCTGCTTCTGGTTCTAAATTTTTAACTGCACTCATTTCTTTCTACTCTGCTCCTAGTCTTGTGTTCATTACTAACTTGCAAAGCAGTCTTGCTAGTATGTCAGTTCATCTGTTTTTTTACTTTAAGCAGTATTCTATCTCTTTATAACTGACTTTTTTGGCCTGTACTATTTTTCTACTCATTGTTCTCTTTTTTGCTAAACTATTGCTTTATTATTTTATTTGTCTTTACTGTGACTTTTAACTTTAACTAAATCTATTTGAATATTTTTCATCTTGATGAGATTTTTAATCTTCATTAACTATATTGCATTCTTTTTCTTAATAATCTTGTTTCTGTCTGCTTGATTTAGGTTTTTACCAATGTTTCTTATTGCAGCATTATTATCTGTATATAACTCTATTTGCTTCTTCTTAAGTATTGTTAGAAACACTACCCAAATTGCTACTAATTCTGCTGTTATTGATGTTTGCCATCCTTCTAGTTCAAATGCTAACTTTTCTTCTGACTATTCTTGCATTTTATTTGTTTGGACCTTTCTAATATCCATATTGTTCTTAAATAATAATTTTTTACTATCTTTTCCATTAGCTGTACTGTTAGTATATATTATATATTTATTCTTGTTTCTCATAATGTTTCTTTTTAGAACTTTTGTTATTTCTTGACTAATATTTTCTTCTAGCTTTTGTCACTTAATAATTTCTATCTCTAGTTCTTCTATTATTGTAAAACTCTTTAATTTGCTTTTACTTATTTTTGATCTATATATTTTTGTCTTGTCTATTATTTGGTCTACTATTATCTTAATTTGGTTGCTATTCTTACTTATTAATCTATCTGGAATTGCATAAATGTTTTTATTTAATCTTATCCATTGCTAGCAACTGTTTTCTATTTGTTCTTTACTTATACACCCTTTATATCTATTGATTTTAGTTGCTACTTCATTTTCTTTGTACTTCATTTGTTAGTGTTCAATTAGTACTTTTTTCTTTTTCTTTTTAACCACCTTTTCGAGCTATCTGTGGTCCCGTGTGCCATATACTATCTATTCTTTTCTTCTTCTATCTTTTGATATATGCCCCTATTTGACTTGCATTGTTTATATATTTTGTTTACCTATTCTGAAGTAGCTTTGCACTACTCTATTCTCTGGGCTGCTAAGCACTTTTGATTTAATTGCTTTGAACCATTCTGCTTTTTTCTCTTTACTTAATTGGCCTTGATAGCCTTTTAGTTGCTGCCATGTAATTAGTTTTTCTTCCTTTGTGTCAAGTAGTTGGTTCAGATATATTAAACTAGCTTTGTTTACTCCAACTGCCCCTTTTTTCCAGAGTTGTATATCTACCAGTTCTTGTATTTTAGTACTATAACCAAACATTGTCCATAGTTTGCTTTCTGTTTTAATATTTATTTTTAGTTTCTTTGCTTTAAGTATTGTAAGACATGCTAAGTTGTTTTTTAAATATGTTTTTATTTCTGTCTACTTTTTTGTCTTTCATATATCTTCTGTTAAACCTGCTCTTTAACAGCCTTGTGTTATTCTTAGTCTTGTTAGCTGTCCAAGACTGTCTTGTCTGTTCAGTTTTGTCAAGAGGCTACTTACTTGCTTTATAATTAACTTTTGTTGCAATGTTCTATAGCTGCTAAGATTTTTGTATTCTATTATACAGTTTTCTACTGTTCTTTGTAGGCTACTCTTTTGTTTTGCAAGACTTATTATTAGTTTATGTATTTCATTTAAGCTTCTGTTCAACAACTTTGTTAACTGCAAAATATAGCTTAGTTTAGATATTATTACTATATTGTTTATATATGCAATCTGACTTATTGTCATTTTTTTGTACTTTTGGCTTACTATTCCTTTTGCTTTCCTTTTTACTTATATCTCTCTCATTCTGTTGTTTAACTATATTCCCAATAAATAAACTATTTTATATCTTGGTTCTTCTATTATCTTGTTTTTTCTATATATTACTGCTTTTTCTTCTTTTCAGACTTTTGTGTTTATTATTATTAATTTTGACTTTTATCTATTTATCTCTATATTATTCATTTCAAAAAACTCTTCTGCTATTTCTAAGATTTTTGACAATTGCTCTTTACTGCTTGCAATCCATGTTGTATCATCTGCATATGCAATTGCAGCTTGATGATATCTTGTAATATAGTTGCATTGCATATCTTTTTGCAACTGTTGCTTGACCATTTACCCTAAACTTTCTTCTTCTTGAATTCTTTTTAATAATGGTCATAGAAGAGACATCATATTAATAGTAAAATTACTTCACCTTGGTCTATTCTATTTCTTTCTGTTATTTCTTCTATTAGGCCATAGGCTGTAATTATTCTTAATTGTCTCTTGTAAAAAAAATTCAGTATATATTTAATTGTTTACTTGAGTATTTTGACTCTTTGCAATGCTAGTTTAAGACTTTCAAGAGGAACTGAGTCAAATGCTTTTTTCATATTCTGCTGCAGTATCTATATTTCTTTATTTTTTTCTTTTGTTTTCTCTATTATCATGTTTAAAATCTATATTGGTTGCTCTGTTGTGTTTCTTAGAAGGCCTACAACATTTGGCTCTCTAAGTATTTCTCTTTCTATAAATACTTTGGCAAGCCTTTTCATTACCATCTTTGTTACAACTTTTTTAAATGTTTCAATTAATGCTATTAGGCAGATATTGTTTAAGCTATATTTCCATTCTACATCTTTTGGTATAGGGTAAACTTGTGCTATCTTCTACTTTGTTAAAATTTCTTCTACTTTTAAGCATAAGTCTGCAAAGCTTCTGAAGACTTCTTATATTTTTGCTCCTGCTTTTTTAATTAATATATAGCTTATACCTGAGATACCTAAAGCTGTTCTTGTCTTTAACTCTCTTAGTACTTCTTTTCATTCTTTTTCCTTAATTTTCCTTTCAACTTTTGTATACTATTCTTTTTTAATATTTCTTCTTGGTTCATATATCTTTTTTCACTTTTCTGTCATTGCTTCTAATTTGGTATTTATTTTTCTAAATTGCATTCTATAATGTTCTGCTACATTTGTCTTTATCTTTTCTAACTTTGTTATTAGATATGTCTTCTCTTCTTCTTGCTTGATAAGCCTATCAAGTATTATCTTTTTATATAGTTTATTTAAAAGACTGGTAAGCATTTTTCCTTGGTCTGTTTTAATCATTTCACATCTTTTGTCTATATTCTCTTCTATTCATCTATTTTGTACTTGTTCTTAGTCTTTCTTCTTTTTTTCTTGTAGAAGCTTTTGCTATTCTTTTATATCTTTTATTCAGACATGTGACCAATGCCTTTGTAATTTTGGCAGTTTTGCATCTATCTTGTTACCTAGTGCTTTTAATTGTTTATTTGTTCTACTTCTTTCTTCTTTTGTTACTTCTTAGTCTTTTCTTATCTTTGCAACTTTGATTAATCTTTGTAACTTTACAATATCTTTTTCTTGTTGCATTTTTTGACTAGTTCTTCTATTTGTCATTGTGTTGTATATTCTTTTTTTGGGTATATACTTATTAGCTGCAGTAATAATTGCTTCTTCTATGGTATCCCATATACTGTTTATTTTGTTTATATGTTTTTCCATATCTTGCACTTCTGTTTAGATGTTTTTTAGACTTTCTTTTACTTCTAATTGCTTTTGCAACTTTTGCATATAGTTTTTCCAATTTTCTGGTTTTGTCTGATCATATAAATATAATGTTCTTAATTGTCCTTTTCTTTTAATCTTTGCTTTACTGTTTCTCTCTATTATATATTTAATCCATATTTCTCCAATTATAATTTTATAATCACTTTCTATAATTTCTTCTGTTTCTTCAATGTTTGCCTTTTGCAAACCCAAGGCCAATTCTTCTGATACCCAAATATAGTCAATTCTTGTTGCAGCTTCCTTGTTTAACCACATGTACTTTTGGCTTGTTGAATGCATATTTCTATATATGTCTATAAAGTCTTGTTTTCTTATCTAATTAAAAATTGGTAGTTTTTTGAAATTTGCTGATTGTGAATGTTGTCTGTCTAATATATTGTCTACTATATAATTAAAGTCACTCATAATTACAAATTGTGTTTGTCTTTTCCATTTAGTAACCATCTCTACAATCTTTTGTTAGATGTTTTTCTTTATTGTTTTGTTGCTTGATGGTATATAGACTCCTATTACTATTAACTCTAATTGCTTGAAATATAATATGATCTCTATTATGTATTCACTTATTCTTTTAACTGCACCCACATGCTTTTCCCATTGTTTTTCTATTAGAATTTCTACTCCTGATTCTTTTTTCTTATTTTTTGCTGCATTTGTCCAGTACTTTAGATAATTTTTGTTTAACATATATGCCAAAAACCTTTCTTCTCTTTTAGTAATGTTTGTTTCTATAACTTCTAATATTGCAATTTCCTTCTCTTCTGCCTAGCCAAGCAGATTTTCAAGCTTTTACCTATTGGTTTTTAGTCCATTAACATTATAACATGCTATTTTAATTTCTTTCTTTTCTTGTTTTTATTTCTTCTTTAATTGGCCTTGTTTTGCTTTTATGTTTTCTGCTTTTTCTTTTTCTTTTCTAGTTTTCTTTTTTTTTCAGTAAGGAGTTGTTATGCTTTTCTTATATATTTCTCTTTCTCTTTGTAGAAAACCTTCAAGCTTCTCATCTGTTTTCATTAGTTCAACTGTAGTGCCCTTAGAAGTGATCAGCTGAACTATTTTTTGTCCCTAGCTGTATTTTTTCTATTGATTTGTTTTGCTAAACTTTGAGTCTGTCTAGACTTTCTAGGATTCTTTGAAGCAAATTTTGCATTTGTGAATTAGAATCATCATTATCTGTTTGTTTTATTTGACTGCCACTTTTGCTTTTATTGTTTTTCTTCTTGGTTGTTTCTTTTTTGTCAACCTTCTGCTCTTTTTCATTTACATTAATAAATGTTTCTTCTGTATTTAGATGTTTTTGACTGCTACTACCTTCTTTTTTTCTATTCCACTTTTCTTGAAAGTTTTTTCAATATAGAAGATGGTTATTAAATCTTATTGGTTTGAATTGTGTTGTTTTCATTTCTTCTTCTAATACAAAAGTGATTGTTGCTGCTTTTCTTTGGTTTCCATTTCTGTTAGGTGGTATATAAACTGATTTTGCTTTTTTTTTTTTTAAGCAATATAGTAGCAATACTTCTGAAGCATTACCTAAGAGTTCTGTTAGTTTTGTTGTGAACAAGTTTTGAAAATCACATTGTGTGTAATCTTTATTACCTTTGGTTACTTTTGCCAACTTGTAAATACTGATTGGCAAAGTCTATAGAATGTTCTCATCAATAAGTTGTTCTGTTTGAACTACTGCTAATGCCTTGTATTTTGATCTTTTGATACATCTTATTTGTATCTTCTTGAAGCTTTTGCATATATGTCTGATTTTCTCTGTATTGATATTCACAGGTAGGTTCTATATTGTAAAACAGTTATATAAATTTATTTCATTTTTTGTTATAAACAAATCCTCTTTCTTCTTATATTCTTCTCTTCTTGGTTGGCTTTTGTATCTTTCTTTCTCTTTTTTGTTGTTGTTTTTGACTTGTTGTTCAAGTTTTAACTCTTTGTTCCTTTCTTTTTCTAAGATAAGCTTGAGCCATTTACCTTCTTTTTCTTGAATTCTGTCTATTGCTGCATCTTAACTATGTTTGCAATTAAAGTCTACTTCTACCCAATTGTTTCTATTTTTAAAAACTTCTTTAATTGTCTTAATATGATGATTTTTGCCCAGTATCCATTACATGTATTTTATTCTTTCATTACTTGTTTCTTCAGGCAAGATGTATGCAGACATGTTTGCTTTAAAGAACATGTTATTATTATATACTCTATTTTCTGATAACTATTGGCTGTGTTCAATTGTGTTGATAAAGATTGAATCTTTATATGTTATGTTTTCTTTCTTTAATTTTATTATTTTTTTGTCAATGTTTTCTATATTTTTCCTAACATCTTGGATAATGCTATCTCTTAGAGCTTTTGTGTCCTTTTTTATCTTTTTTCCTCTTGTTTTTCTGCTTCATTTAATTTGTTCATAAAAGTTTGGTTTGTGCTTAATGAAGAACTTCTTTATTATATATCTTGTAGTGTATTAATGTTAAGCTCTTTCATCTGGCCAATAATTTCATTTATCATTTGGATTAGTTTTTCTTGTAGTATTTCTTCTCTTGCTATATTTTGATGTTTTTTTTTTGTTATTAATATTTGCATTTTTTTTATGCTGTTCAGTTTCTCTATTTCTTTCATTTTTCTCTTTTTTTTAAGTATTTCTTCTTTACTTATGTTTGTAATATATTCAACTGACTTTGGGTTTAAATCAATAGTCTAAGTTTTTGTGCCTATTTATCTATTATGTCTTCTTCAAGCCAGCTTAATTTTGCTAAACTCAAGGCTTTAAGAATTTGTTTATAAAGTAGTACATCACTTAGTATAATATAGTTTGGATGGTTTATTGCTAGGTCCTTTGCTATATGCTTTACATTGCTTGGTTCTTTTGCAGGCATTGTTAGAATTTGATCTAACAATTCAGAATTTAAATCTCTTTGATTTTTATCATCTGCTCCTTAATGTAGTATATAATGTCTATGTCAATAGTCTAATTTATTTGATTTATTCATTGGGTTTCTATCTTATATGATTTTTTTTTTGAGTTGTCTATGTGCAATTTGTGTTATATTACTATTTACTAATAGCTTATCTATCTATTTCCTAATTAGGAATATGATTTTGTTGTTTGTTGTTGTTGTTTAATCAGTTATGTGTTTTTTTTCTGTTTTTTTGGTGTCAATTATGATTTCCCAAACTTTCAAGTTTTATATTAAAAAAAAAAAAAATTTTCCTAAAAGCAAGTTTAGTTTGTTAGAAATATCTTTTCAGTTGTTATACTTCTATTGTTGTTTATATATTTTTGAACATAAACTCTTTTTTCTTAAGGGTTCAAGAACTGTTTTTTATTCTGTTTTGGTTGTATTTTATGTTTTGTTTCTGCTTTGCTTTGAAATTAGAGATTGCTAAAAAGAGTTGAATTAGATTTATTTAATTTTATTATTTTTTGTTAATAAATTATGTTTTTTTAATTAATTTTAACTTTGTAATTATGTTAGCTAACTACATATATATAAATTTTGTTTTTGCTTAATTTTAGTTATATTCTTATAGATTATTTAATTGTAATTCTAGCTAAGTTTTGTTTTTTAATTAAATTTGAATTTATAATTTTGTAATTGCAATTTTGAAGTATATATAAAAATAAAATTATTTTGAAAAAATGAATTCTAAAAATAAAATTAGTTTGCTCTATTTTATTTAAAAAATTAAATTAGTTTGCTCTATTTTTATTTAAAAAATAAAATTTTTAATGCTTTTTTTTAAATAAATAAAATTATAAAAAATATAAATATATATAAATTAGATTTGCTCTTCTTTATAAAAACTTATAATTTGCTTTAAATAAGATAAAATAAACCTTTTTTAAAAATCTATTTTTGTAGCATGTATATCTTAAAGTACTAACTACTATTCTATTAAACTAAAAATTCTAGTTTTCAATATTAAAGACTCTGTTTTCAATAAATAATCTTTTCAAATTATTATGAATATATAAATCTTTAGAAACTTTCTGATATAAAAGATTATAACTAACTATATATATATTTTTAATACATAATATAAATAGTTTGTTTATATACAATATATATTACTATATAGGTTCTATACTAGATATTATATTTGCAAGCTAATTACAGATTTTGTTTATTTAAATTTTCTATATATGCAATTCAACTTGTATTATAATATATCTTTAGAATACAATTTATTCAAAGTTTTAATGCATATTAGTATTTTTAGAACTACTTTATTTTTGACAAATAACTTATTAGAGTTTTTTATATTTTACATATAACTGCTCTAGTTTTATATAATATATTATAGTTAGACTAATATTTGCATTATAGATATTTTATTAAACTGTTACTATTATACTATTATATAATCATAAAAAAGCTTTTTTAAAATTTTGTTATTTTATTGAATTATCAGACTATTACTAAATAATGTTTAAAATATATGTTTTTCAAAATTGTTTGTATACTAAACCATTATTAAATAATGTGTTTTATATAACATTAATGTATATTAAAAGATAAATACATAAAAAGTTAATTATAATTACTGATTATAATAATTAACCTCTTATCAAATAGCTTATTTTTGTTTTAAAAAAGCTTAACATAGTCACATATTAACTAAACTAAGCATTTTGTATTTTATTATACTTTTTTTATTTATAATAAAATATAAAATACTTTTTAATATTTTTTGTAAATGTTTTAATAGCTTATTGCCTAAATGTAAATAATTATTACTGTTATTTATTGCAATAAAAAGTACTAAGTAAATCATTATTTTATTAATATAAAAAGCTATAATATCTGTTAGAGCAAGTATAAGTATTAGTAATTAGATCTAATTTTTGCTAACTGCTAAAGTTAACTAAAAATTACTTTTATAAAAAATGCTTTTTGTGTTCTATTTGTTTCTGAAATAGTTATTCTAAGTGGTTTAATTTAATAATTTAAGTGCAAACTACAGTAATGAAATTTTATTTGTTTAAATACTGCTATTTTATTTATATTCAATATTTAATAATTGATAATAGCTTCATCTAAATTTTTATCTATTATTTATTTACTTTTAAAAACTTAATACAAAAAGTATCAGTATTTGAAATGTCACTATAAAAATAATATCATCTAGCATCTTTAATTTAACTGTAATTTTTATTTATATTCTAAGTTTCTAGATTGTCTAAACTATTAATTGCTACATTTGAACTTATCTTTGCTAATAATATCTAATTAAACTAAAAATTCATTATTTTTATTTTCAAGTTTTTCATTTAGATTTCTGTTTTTAGTAATTTTACTTTTTTTATTATCTATAGAATGTTTAAGCAAGTTAATTAAATTTGTATTAATCTCTTTACAGTAATAATTATACAAGTTTGACTATTTATTAAAACTGTTCTTAGTAAGTTTCTTAATACTTCTATATGAAATATGAAGAAGAGCTTTAAAATAACAATATTTCTCTTATTGTAAACTATTTTGTTAAGATGATAATCATAAAAAAATATGTATTATATTTTTATTTTTATATTTATTTTATTAATTTTTGCTAAACTTATATATTAAGTTAAGTTAAAATAATAAGAAATTTTCTAACTTTATAAAGCTATCCTAATATATTTTTAAAGATTATTGTGCTATCTTTCTAACATTATTAGTTTTAATATAATCTTTATTTTTTGTAGTGCCAGTACTACAAAGCTATTATGGTACTTCTTTATTAAAATTTAAAAATACAAATAAGCAATTTGAATAATATAAAGAAATACAGTCAGACCTTGATATAGTTACCCTTGATATAGTCATAAAATATAAAAATAATTATATTTTCATTTTACTAATCATTATAAAGCATAAGAAAATTAACCTCTGTATAGGCATTATCACCTTAGTTACATTGCATTTTGGTTACTAACCCGGTAATTATATTAAGGTTTGACTGTACTAAATAAAAAATAGCATGTCTTTTAAGTAAAAATATTATGCTTTAAAAAACTAAAAAGCAGTAATCTTTGAGCTAAAATAAATATTAGATTTTTAGAATTGCTTTTTTAAAAAATTTAACTTAGTATTTTTGTAAAAGTTGCAAATTATAGTTTTGCTTTATTTGCATATTTAGATATATATTGCAAAGTTGCATATATACTAAGAATTAACTTTAGATTAATATTTGCTTTTTTTTTTAAGAAATCTCCTGAATTTTTTGATTTTTATTAACACTTTTTGTAATATGTTTTATGTAAAACTACTACAAGAAAAATGTACAATTGGCTATATATAGAGTGAGTTAATAGAAAAAAGACATTATTTTTAGTAAAATTTTTTTAATTTTTAAATTTAAATAACTCAACAATATTTAATTAAATTTACTAAAAAATTTTTTATTTTAATCTTAAAATTATATATAATTAAAATAAAAATAAATTATCAAATTTAATAAAATAGTTATTAAAATATTTAAGCTTAAAGTCAAAACAACTTTTACTTAAAAAAAATTTGTTTCTTTTTTATTAACTTTCTATATATAACTTTTCTATATTACTTATTTAAAGGCAATTCAGTTTACCTCTTTAAAAGATCAATATGTAAAATTACTAAAACAGTTATTAGTATTTATTTTCTAAACAGAATTATAAAAACAATATAGCAACACAAACACAACTTATACATGTACTTCAGACTGCTGAACTCTTGTGAAATACTGTCTACAAACTAATCAGTACTTATGCTGACTCTTTATATCCAAGTCAAAGTTTTTATCTAATATGATTTTTCTTTTTTAAATATTTTAGATAAATAGAATAATAGTAAAGTTAATTCTATTTAGTATAGTTTATAATTTTTAAGATCCAACACAGGCTTATAATTGTGATCATCTAATAGTCATATAGCAAAAGTTGTACATATCTTTTTCTTTTTTCTTTTGATTTTCTCTTTTTTTTTATTTTTTGTTTTATATCTTTTATCTTTATCTTTTATATCTTTGTGTTTTTTTTCTGTTATATAATAAGATTTTTTTTATTTTTTTTTACTTCTCTACAAAAAGATATTATCAGATTAGTAATATTCTATTGTAAAGTTGTAGTTAAATAAGCCTTCAGATCTTCTTTTTTTTTAAGAAATTAGACAACTAATGTAGGCAGATTGCTTATAAGTGCTTATAGAAGTAACTGCAGAATGTTGACTCAATATATTAAGTTTAAAAATGTTTGTATAAAAACATAATATCTTAATAAAGAGCAATTGGCAAGACTGCCAAAGTTAAAGAAAAAAAAATTATATTTAGAAATGTGATAACTTAGTAAAGTAAATAAGTTGTCAACTTTTTAAGTAGCAGATTGTAAGTTTAAAACTTATAAATAGTAAAATTTAAATTTTTATAGTAACTGTTTCTAATAATTAGATTAAAATAACTATAATTATAGTTCTATTATTATAACTGCAGGTTATAAAGCATCTGTATAACTGGTTATATAGAGTAATGAAAACTGGCATCAGACAATGTAAACTCTAGATAAGTTTTTATAATTATGTAAATCTGTAAAAATTGAAAAACAAGAAATCTATTTGAAAAGATTCAAGCAGAAAAATAATATAGATTATTAATAGTATTATTGTAAAATCTAGATCTAAAAAACAGATACTAATATAAAGTATTCTGCTAGTCAAGAACCTCTAAATAAAGAGTATTACCAATTAGGCTACTAGAGTTTTAACTAAGAAAATCAGAAGAAAAGAATATTAGGCTAACTCAATATATTAATAAACTAGTTGTAGTCCTATATGAACTATCTGAATTAAGAGTTTAAAGAAAAAACTAAAATACTAAAAATATACTATAAAGTAAATATTAAAATTTAGATAAACTCTGTAAATCTAATTGCAAATATTAATTTAGCTATAGTAATGCTTAAGTTAGCTATAAAATAAATATATAGCAAACTCTAGAAGGTTTATCTTAAGGATAAAAAAAATGTTTTAAGATTAAGATAAGGGTTTATACTTGGCTTAGTAAAGTTAACACAAAACATGTTCAGAAGATTTAAATGAAACACTCAAGCAGAGATATTAGATATAACAATTAGTAAAGAATATTAGATAAACTTTTTAAATAAGTAATATAGAAAATTATATAAGCAGCTAATTGTATACTCTTTTTATAATAACTTTTTACAAAACTATGTTCTTAAAAATGTCAAAAGAATAGGGTGTGGCAACTTAGTGAAGTGGATAGGTTGTCAACCCTCAAGTGGCAGGTCTAAGGTTCAATTCTCACGGATAACAAATTTTGGAAATTATATCTGTGTTACAGTAACTGTCTCTTGCTGATCGGTTGGGTTTTGGGCATCTGTAATCTTAGGTACACCAAGTCGGGCCCCACCTAACATTGGGAGCTCAGGGCAT
>CAJVQA010000158.1:0-41479 GCA_910591915.1 Cetraspora pellucida
AAGTTGGTATATATCTTTGAATTGATGACTAATTAGATATTTAAGGATTTGAGATTCTGGAATAGAAGTGTTTTTAGAAGAATTTCTATCTAAGTATAGATTAGGAATATTATTAAAATTATCAAGTATTATTAGTTGATAATTGGAATTGTTACAAAGTTGAATAATTTGTTCTTGAATTTCAGAACATAGTTGGTTTTTTTCTGCTGTTGAAAGGTAAATTTGGAGAATACGAATAGAATTGTGTTTAAAGTGCAAATTAAGACTAATTATATGGCTATTATAGTTGTGTGTTCTAGCTATGTATTTGAAAATTCTATTATGTATGAAAATACCAACACCTGTTTGATGAAAATTTTTATAAAAACTTCTGAAACTGTTATACTTTTGGAGTTCTTTGTTAATAAATTTTTCTTCTTTTGAAGTTAGATGTATTTTCGATAAACTAAAAATATCAAAATTATATTGATTGATTATATCAATTAGTAAGAGTTTTTTTGAATATTGAAGTAAACCATTAATGTTTAAAGAACCAATTTTTATAAGGATTGAAATAATAAGTAAGAGAGTTGTTTATAAAGAAGGTATATTATTAGTAGCTATAGAATTTGAGTTATATGAATTAGGAGTAAACGAATTTAAATTAGTATCATTATATATATTAAAAAAAATACTATCAGAGATAGTATAAGAAGTTAAGTATCTGAAATGTGATTTAATAGGAAGATTATTGTATAGATGATAATGTGAACTTGGAAGAAATATGTGATTAGGTAGGAGTTTATATTTTAGATTTTTATAAATATGTGTTTTTGTAAGTATATTATTAATAGAGATTATAAAAGATTTATTAAAAGAGTTATTTTTTAGATATTGGATAAAAGATAGTAGTGTTTGTTTCAGTGGTAGAGTTGGAAGATTATAATTGATAAGAAAGATATTATAGCAAAGAAGGTCCTTGAAGTTAGATGAAGAGTTGAAATCCAAGAAGTAAGAATATGTTTTTGCAAGATCACTTACCATTTTAAGCTTGGTTCACATAGCTGCGAAAGATATTGTATTCTTCTCAGTACATTGGGTCTGACTATTATTAACCTAGTCTTCTATGTAATCAAGTAATTTTTAATTATATATGTATAGAATAAACAATTATTGTAATAAATTATACCTTGTTAAAAGTTTTTTTATAGTTTTCTATGATTTTTATCTCAATTTCTAGTTCTTTATCATCTGATTCATTAACTTTACTAATATTATATTCATTTAGAGTAGTTGAATTTATTTTTAAAATAATTTGAGTATGATCAATTGGCATCAATATACAAATTGCTTTCTATTTAGTTTGTTCAGTCTCTGTAATAAGAAAATAATTTGAATTTTGTTGAATTTAAAATTATAATAATTATTAAGAAATTTATTTTTAATAAATAAAAAAATATATTATAATAAATATACTTTTTAAAAAAATAAAGAATCCATTTTTCCAAGTGAATTTACGAGATGCTTATATAAAAAAAATTAGTTAGTTAAAAAATAAGGCCAAGAGCATATTCAATACTTATTATTTGTTAAATATTTTTCTATATTTTTTATTGCATGTATAGTAAGACTATTCCATTTTTTTTTAAAATTATCACACCATGAAGGTAAAATTCTTTTATGCAAAAGTAGCTGAAAACATTGCAATTATATTGGCAATAGCTTTTCAATAAGAATGTAGTATACAAAATCTATATATGGATAGTTAAATTTATATAAATAGTCTTTTTTTAAAATTCACTAATATGTTTCAATAATCATTGTTGTATGAATAACTGAAATTTCTGAATTGATAGATAAAATCCAAAGTTTCTATTTGTCTTATTAATACCATTCATTCTAACAATAAGCCCACACATGTAAAAGATTATTTTTACAATAATATTCAAATATTTTATATATTGCATGAGACCAAATTTTATGAAATAAAATTACAAATTCTTTGTCAGTAGTTAGTATTAACATATAATAATGAAAATGTGTTTTGATATAATTTAATATATCTTTTTTAAATCATAATTCAAGAAAAATTTTAGATGATTTTGTAAACATGTCTGTATGTTGTATAAGATTATTATTATTATTCTATGTTGGATCTATTATAGAACACTCATTATGTGCAGTGATTGCATTGTACCAAAAATTATTACCTTTTTTGAATAAAAGTTTTAATTGATAACATATTTCACATGTCATTTGCAAAGTTGTACATCTATGTCCTTCCAAATAATTTGTACACTTGAAATTTGTACAAAATCCTTATCGCTTAATAAAATCCTCACATTAATAATATTTAAATTATAAATGGTCTTGAACTATTTTGTTATGATCATTCGCATATCATGATTTTTGTTATTTGAGACATACAAATAGTTAATTGGAAAACCTGTTCTATCAATAATAACTGTAAATGCATAAAGTTCTTGCTTAAGCTAATTAGTATTATACATCGTATCAACTATCAAAGTTTCAAAATATCTTTTGACAATACATCAACAAAAGGTGTTATAAAAACAAATGCTGATGTTGAATAATTAATATCTAGGATAATTGAGTAATTTTTTTTATTTAAGAATAATTTAGCAGATATAATCTGATCATCATTACATTTGTATTTAGTAGCTAAATAATGAAACTACCAATAATAAATTTGCTCTACAGTTATAACTTCATAACCATTTATTTGCTCTAAAGTTATTCATTTGTATAATTCAGCAGCAATATATGATAAATTTGTTTGAATGTATTTCTTAATTTCATCAAAAATGTTGACATGTTGTGAACATAGATGAAGATATAAATAACTTAATTTTATTACTGCTACTGTAGTTTATAAATCAAGTTTGATGAAAATTGTTCTTTTACAATTATAATAATTTAATCTTGATTCTGTGTTATATTGTTTAGATTCAACCTCAATTTTTTTAATTTTTTTTTGAACTTACAACAGCAATTGCACCAGTAAGTGAACGAAATTATTTTATTTTTTTGATTACAATGTTTTTTGTAATATACGTAAGAGTATCCATCACTTTTTTTTACAAATTTTTACAATTTCAAGTGTCAATAAATTTGCATGATTTTCATTATAATTAATACTGTTTTCTTTTAACTTGTCAATCAAACAAGAAATATCTACATTAATTTCAAAATCCAAAAATTTACTATTTTCCTCCTCAATGTTCATAACTTGTTCATAAATTATATTTTCAAGCTTCTCAGAATCCATGACATTTTCTTGCATTTTATTGTTACTTACTTCATTCTGCTCTTTATGCTTTCTTTTCTTGCCTTCATTTATCTGATTTAAGCATTTAGCACAGGTCTTTTTATTAACTTCAAATAAATTTGCTAGTTTTGTTGTTTCGCAAGATGAACAATATTTCGGTTCCATTTGTAAATATGTCAAAAGATTTTTTTTTGGTAATTACTGGTATATACAAAAAAAAAATCAAAATAAT
Organism: Cetraspora pellucida; assembly: GCA_910591915.1. Taxonomy (NCBI): domain Eukaryota; kingdom Fungi; phylum Glomeromycota; class Glomeromycetes; order Diversisporales; family Gigasporaceae; genus Cetraspora; species Cetraspora pellucida. The sequence goes on from CAJVQA010000158.1 coordinate 3,501, forward strand.
TAACAATACAATATCAAAATAATTGTCATATTAATTGATATCAGTAATGATATCGGGAATCATTCAAAACTCCGCAGTAACTGATCTTGGTTGTTATGCTAGGTTCGTGACTGATCTTGGTATACTTATTGATTGGAATGAGATCATGGAAAGTTCAGATGACATAGAAATTAAAAATCAATTTTTAGGAGGAGATAAAGCAGCCAAAGAATTGCCAATTCCTTTACCAAAACATCCGGACTTTATGTATACTAGCAAATTTTTCAACACACGAAGAATATCAAATATAGTTAAAGGTAAACTGTAAAATTACTTCATTTATTTATTTTAAAGCTAATTATATTATATGTATTATTATACTTACAGCACTTAAGGTAGTTATGTGACATATTCGCACTAGAAACTGAGAACAAATGCAAATATAATAGTTAGCAAATAGTCCAAGTAACATACAAACGAGAACTGATCTAGCATCTCATTAATATAGTTTAAAGCATTTGATATAAAGTAGCTAATCAAATAAAAGTTTACAAAGCATCATGTAATAAATTATCTGGTTATCCGGTTATCCGAAAATTATTTTGCTATTGTCTTTGACGATCATTGATTATTAAACTGCGCATAACACTGGGTCCCGATAAAAAATTTTTATATCGGGTCGGATTTAAATGAACCCGTCCCGTACCCTATTTGCAAACAGCAAGATATTCTAAATTATGAAATTGCTTGAGATACCTTCGTTAAATCATTGAAACAATTTGAGGCAATTAATAATCTAGTCATGGTCAACAGTAAGGACATCTATCTATTCATAGTGATACCGGAATAATTAACATTTTCGTAATAAAGATCGGCCAATTGGTCAACCAAATTTAGATTTACAGTATTATAAAAATCATAATTTCTAATATGAATCTGATACATATCGATACTAGCAAAATTTTCCTTAGATAGTTGAACTTTTATAAGAATTAATCCGTTCATAAATTCATTTGGTTTTTCAACGAGGACACGATGATATTTGATAAAATTTCTACTACATAGTTTTAATTCCATCATGAAAATTTACTATTTCCACCATGTTTTCTACATGACTTTCAGCTATATAAACACGACACAAACATATTGTTATGACAATGGTGGAAATAGTTTTATTATAGATATTATGATCTATTAAAAATACTTATACTCTAGTAATTAATTTACCATATACTATTTATGAATAAATACTTCTTTTCAATTTTTGATCGAAATCATCGGATGCATACTCAATGTGATCAGATTTTTCTAAATGATAAAGTATGATTTAAAACAAAGTGTGCAAATATTTGTGTTACATACCTTATTATATATGTATATATTATATAACGCAAACTGACGATTAATTTCTCTGTACAGTAACATCTTAAGATTATGGTTGATAAATTTAGTTCTAAAAGAAATTATAATTATGGAAAATGTGCAATATGCAAACAATATAATACATATTATGCTTGGTGCCAAGCATGCGACCCTCAGAAGATAGTACAAGGATGGACAAGTGGAAATAAAGATATTGATGATTGTATTAAAGAATTTCAACTTAAAGCTACGTCTTATGAAGATGTGATCGAGTGGATTCCTTTTAATAGATTAGTTAATATTCAAAAGAATGGTGATGGATTTTTAGCAACGTGGTTAGATGGAATACGATATGCAAATGATGAAGGTATTCATAGTGAATATAAATATACAAAGTCACGCATACCGGCAAGCATAATTACACTTAAAATATTGAGTAAAACACAAAATATTTTAAAAGAAGTGAGTTCATTGTTATTTTATTATGTGTAATTTAATTAATAGCATGTATACTTAATTTATATATATATATTATTAGTTTAAAAATCATGTGCAATTAGATAGTCAATTAGGGCGTATACGTGTCTATGGATTAACTCAAAATAAAATCACAAATGAATATATGTTAGTAATTGATGAATTTTATAATAAAAGAGATAAAAATAATGGAAAATGTGCAACTTGCAAGCGATATAACACATCTTTCGTATGGTGCCAAACATGCGACCCTCAGAAGACAACACAAGGATGGACAAGTGGAAATAAAGATATTGATGATTGCATTAAAGAATTTCAGCTTAAAGCTACGTCTTATGAAGATGTAATAGAGTGGATTCCTTTTAGTAGATTAGTTAATAGTCAAAAAAATGATGATCGGTTTTTAGTAACCTGGTTAGATGGAATACGGCATATAAAACATAAACATAGAAAATGTACACAGTCACGTATACTGTCATGTAAAGTGGAGCTTAAAATATTGGCACGAACACAAAGTTTATTAGATAAGTTAAATGAAGTAAGTTAAAATACTTATCAATTAATATAATTATTATGATGTAATAATATACATTATTTTAATACAGTATATTTACATGCTTAATAAGTTTATAGATTATGTACAGTTAAAGAATAATGATCTTAAAGTATATGGACTAACGCAAAACAGCTCAACAAACGAGTATATGTTGGTATTTGATGAATTTCATAATAAAAGAATTGAAAGATATGGATCATGTGCAAATTGCAAGCGATATAACACATCTGAAGCTTGGTGTCAAACATGCGACCCTCAGAAGACAACACAAGGATGGACAAGTGGAAATAAGGATATCGACGAGTGCATTAAGGAATTTCAACTTAAAGCTACAAAATACGAAAATGTAATCGAATGGATTCCTTTTAATAGATTAGATAACGTTCAAAATATTGGCGATAAAGTTTTAGCAACCTGGTTAGATGGAATACGATATGCAAAATATGAACATAAAAAATATGAATATACACAGTCACGTATATCATCATACGTTGTGGAGCTTAAAATATTGACGCAATCACGAAATTTAGTAAATGTTTTAAAAGAGGTAAGACTGTACTTATGCTACTTACATGCACCGAATCTGTGACAGGTTATGTCGATCATCGTTGATTGTAGCCAATAAAATCACAAAGATATCGTGCAACTTAAAAAATTCGAAAAGCATTGTGAAAACAGAAAAATCGCAAATAACTACTGTCAACTATGGATATAACGGAAATCTGGGCTGACCAAAAAATTCCGTTATATAGCATATTCGTTATACGTACCTATATGCCTATATCCCTATATAACGGAATTAATAACAGAGTTAGGTTTCAGCACGAAATTTTAGTTATATGAAAACGTTTTAAATATCGAATATTAAGTAAATTAAAGCCTGCGCTAAATTTTGATCTTGTCACAAATTCAGTACGTGCTACTTATGTATACTATTTACGTGTGCTGCTAAAGGAAAATGAAACTTCGTCCTTTCAAATTTATTGATTCTAATCAGTGACACGTATAACGATAACACGTTAACACACGAAATACGTAACTAAAATTAGTTTTTAAGTATATTAAACTTACAAAGGTAGAGTCCGGTAAATAAATCATCAATAAACTTGAAAGCCTGCAGCACTCTTATTATTTATTTCTTATATCTTTTATATATTTTACAGTTTAAAAATCTTGTATTATCTGAGTGTCAAACAGAGCGTATAAATATTTGTGGATTAACTCAAAACACTATCACAAATGATTATATCTTAGTATTTACTGAATTTGATAAATTTAATAATATGAGGAACAGAGATTACGGAAAATGTGCAAATTGCAAGCGATATAACACATCTTTTGCATGGTGCCAAACATGCGACCCTCAGAAGACAACACAAGGATGGACAAGTGGAAATAAAGATATTGATGATTGCATTAAAGAATTTCAACTTAAAGCTACAGAATATGAAGATGTAATCGAATGGATTCCTTTTAATAAATTAGTTAGTTTTCAAAATATTGGCGACAGAGTTTTAGCAACCTGTTTAGATGGAATACGTTGTGCAAAATATGAACGTGTAGATAATGGATATGAATATGAATATATTCAGTCACGTATATCATCATGTAAAGTGGAGCTTAAAATATTGACTAGAACACAAAGTTTATTAGATATTCCAAATGAAGTAAGTTAAAATTAATATGATGTTATATATAACCATTATTTTAATATACATGCTTAATAAGTTTATAGATTATGTACAATTAAAGAATAATGATCTTAAAGTATATGGCCTAACGCAAAATAGCACAACAAACGAATATATGTTAGTATTTGATGAATTTTATGATAAAAGAATTAAAGATAATGGAACATGTGCAAATTGCGAGCGATATAACACATCTTACATTTGGTGTCAAACATGCAACCCTCATAAAGCAACACAAGGATGGACAAGTGGAAATAAGGATATCGACGATTGCATTAAGGAACTTCAACTTAAAGCTACAAGATACGAAAATGTAATCGAATGGATACCTTTTAATAGATTAGATAATGTTCAAATGATTGGTAAAGGGGGATTTGGCTCTGTATTTTCCGCAACGTGGTTAGATGGTAAAAGAATAGTTTCAGGTAATATGCACTCACGTACGCCATCATGTGTAGTTGCTCTTAAAACTTTACCCGGTTTGCAAAAGAATTTTTTAAGAGAAGTATGTTAAAATTCTTTATTTATGATCATTATAAATAAATCATAGATAAATTATTAATCATTATAATTTTTATTTGAATTATAAGTTTAAAATTTACACCGAATTTAAATTAGTGGGTAATGATCTTGAAGTGTATGGGCTAACTCGAGACACAACTAATAATGAATATTTGATGGTATTTCAATATGCAAATAGAGCAAGTCTTCGTAATTTCCTATCATTAAATTTTAGAGATCTTAATTGGAAAAGTAAATTAAACCAACTTTTCATTATATCTGACAATTTAATAAAAGTACACAAGGCAGAATATGTTCATGGAGATTTTCATAGCGGTAATATATTGCAAAATCAATATATTAATGGTGATCTAATATCTTATATTGCTGATCTAGGATTATCTAGAAAGAAGGATGATTCTAATTTGGAAGATGGTATTTACGGCGTTTTACCTTATGTTGCACCAGAAGTGTTAAACAAACAACCATATACAACAGCAGCTGATATTTACAGTTTTGGTATTATTATGTCTGAGATGTCTACAGGAAAGCCTCCTCATTATGATCTTGAGTATGATGAAACTTTGGCTATTCAAATATGTAATGGATTACGTCCTGAATTTGCTAAAGGCACCCCTGGGTGCTTTATCAAACTAGCAAATCAATGTATGGATGCTAATCCATCTAGTAGACCAACTGCATCTGATATCCGTAGGAAATTATCAAGTTGGAGTGATATAGTATATAAAAATACTGCATATAATGAAGATCAATTAGCAATATTAAAAGCATTCCAGTCCGCCGATGCGGTTATTCCAACATTATCAACTGAATTGCCAATTTTCCCTAAAGATAAACTTACAAGTAAACTGCTTAAATTTAAAAATCTTTGCAAACCAATTAATTCTTCATTTATTGCACCTGCAAAATCGGCAGAAGTTTATGGTAATAATTTACTCTTATTCCGTGCTTTTTTCCTAGCCTATTCGCACTGGTCTATATAAAAATAACATGATTTTCATATAGACCAGTGCTATTAAAATTGTATTTTTTTTTTTATTTATTTAAATTTTTTATTATTCAATTATAATTTAATTACAAATAAAAAGCATTTTATTTAATTAATAACAATAAATTACTAAACATGTTTAATTCTAATCGTTAAAAATTTTACTTTTAAATTTTTTAGATTCTACTACTCTCGATTTTTCAATTTCTGATGACTGCTATAATAATAATTCACGTATGTATTAATGATTCAATTTACTAGTCTATAACGACAGGAATATATTTACTTATATATATTTAAATGCTTTGTCTCTATAGCCAATGATGATGTATTATAAACAATGAATAGATTTTATTTAAATTATTTTATCTCGCAATTATTTAGCAAACATATTTAAATTATTTATCTCGCAATTATTTGGTCAATATATTCAAATTATTTAAATTATAAAGTATAATATTTTTTAAAAAAAATTTTTATAAAAAACCTTCTTTCCTTTAAAACATTTATTCCCATCCTCCATGATTTGAAGCTTCTTTGACTTTCTTTCATGTTTATTTTTCTTATTCTTGGCTGCATCAATAACCAAAAATTCTTTCAAATAAAGTTCTAATATTTTTTATTAAAATAAATTCTCAAATAATGAATAATATATGAATAAAGAAAATAATAACGATCTTGATGTTTTGTGCTCGCAGAGTAATAATTCTAATATTTTAAAATTTTGGTATTTTACGTGTTATACTCTTAATTAAATCATTAAATGTCTTTCTTATAGGCGAAAACGTCAATGATATTTGTTTCCTTCATTCTCCCCATCTGTCACACAAAAGCCATTTGCCTTACAATAATGTGTTCATTCACCATATATAGTGTCTAACTTTATAATAATTCTAACAACAGATCTTTTCTCTGATTCCATAAATACAATCAAAGTTCATTCTTGATAAATGAAGGCCCAGTGCATCAGGATAGTTCTTCAATGTCAATATCCATAATAAATACAATGTACATATTTAAATTCTGATTAATTTCAATTTATATTCATGTATAGATTTTTGTTCTTAAGAAATAGTTGGTAAGTCCTTGAAATATTAATAGTTATAGTAATGATAGGATTTAGTTGCTTTAGCTACTTCAAACGTCGTTACGCATCTCGTGAATCATCACTTTAACATCAGGAAACCGATACTGTTGCCTCTTGTGACATACACAAGCTTCAAAACAGTAGATCTAATTTTTTCACTAGGCACTGTTAACCAATCGATCACTCATACACAGCAGGATTAATATCAAATGCTGAAATGCCAGCTCGGGATTTTCTTGACATAAGGATACCCATAACTATTTTAACTTTACATGGCTTGATGCATACATTACAAATTCTTTTGCATCTTCGATAGAAATTTCTCTGCATGGAAATACTTCGTAGAAATTTTTTGATATAAGAGCGCATGTTTTTGCTTCTACCTAACCTTTTAAACATTTTTAGTTTAGAGATGAGATAAAACATATGAAAGGGCAGTATCTCGAATTTATTGTTATTTGTCGCTTATACGTAAGTAATTTTTGCGTAATTTCCTCAAATTTTCTTAATCTTAGCAAATTATAATTATTACTTATAAAATGTTTACTAAATTGTAAAATAAGATTTATAAATTCCTGACAACTGCCGAAGAATGTCAGATAAAATGCTACATCAGTTATTTATCTTGGACTGACAAAAAGATTGTTGAATTCCACCAAATGAACTAAGATCAATTATAGACTGAGTTGTAATTTCCGTCAGCAATGTAATCATGGAACTTCGTCACTCAAGGATTTCACAAATTTCTTCACAGGTTAGTTAAAGTTTTATGCATATACTTTTAGATTTTTTTATATAATGATATTGTGTGATCTATTTGCAGAGCAGTGCTTAATAAACAGACTATATTATTTTAGCTTGTTGTTTATATTTTTCTCACCCATTAAATCGGCCCCAATAATACTTGCATATGATAGAGAAGTGTATATGCTATAGACTGTTATGCAGTATTGTAGTTCACTCTACTAACCTATTATATGAAAAGGTTATTGCACGGTTGGGTGAGCTAAGGTATTAATTATTATGTAGTTAATTAGTATTACACAAAATTTCATCTACGTAATGATCATACAAAGACGTTAACTTTGCATATGCATTGATAATATATGTTTGTTAATAATGGAAATTTTTATATTTTTAAAATCTAACATGTAACATTTTTTTAGTTTGATAGTGCTTTCGAAGGCATGTGTTCCTTAGTTGCTACGGGAACAATCAAATGAATAAAGAAAAAACTGCTTAGTTCAGATCAGATTAAAAAAATATCAATAAGTTGAAAAAGAAACTCGGAAATGATACTTCTCCTCTTTATCAGCATTTATACTTAGGTGTAGAGAAGATTCTATTCAAGGATTAACTTAGAAAAATCCTTTGGCTAATCAAATTATTAGAGATAAAGTCAAATTTGTAGAAAATTTATGTGAAACCCCAAAAAAAAGCATTTATTGAGTAAAACACAATTCCTATAAATTATTTCTAATATCTCTCGTTATGGTCTTAGAAACCAGTTAGTACGTATAAAGAATTTGTATCAAGTTTTTCTTGTGATGACTATAGCGAATTTTCAGAAGAGGAAATTTCATGCGTCGTAAATAAAATTTTTAGTATCATGGAAGATGTTTGGAATAATCCAGCTCTTAACGCTGAAGTGATGAGGATGCTAAATGAGGGAACTTATCAATCTACTGTTATTGTACCATTTATTCTAGCTATGTCAAAAAATCTTCCCTTTAGATTACCTTTGTGTATTAACACATCAGAGAAAGAAAGTATTGCTAGTGTGGATAGAAAAGGGGATGGTTAAATGGGAAGATGACCAAATATCATGTTTACAGTGAAATATTTAGATGTATTCTTTGAAATTTGTATGTTGAATGTTTAAGGTTTGTGTAATCGATTTACGTAATGATAGATTACGCACGTCTGAATTCTGTGCCAGGTTAGTGCCGAACTACCAATCAGATTTCAAGATCAGGTGCAATGTTACATGATCAGAAAAGTTCAAAACAAACGTTCGTCTTGACAAAAAATCAAAAATCTGTTTAAGAAATCATCTTTCGAGCCTTAATTAAAAGTTTTTCTTGAACGATTTTACTATATACCCGCTAACCTCTAGCCTTAATACAAAATGCTAACAATGAATTTTAAAGAAGTTTGCTTATTCAGCATGCGATCGACAACATGCATAACATGGCACAGAATTCAGACATGCATAAATTACATCATCGTTATAACAGAAAATTTTTTTTTTTTTCTTATTCCACTTTTCGTTCGTTGCAACACTCTCTACCTGATGACTGAATCTTATTTTTATCTGTAATGCATTCGAAGAATCGCTTTCCAAATATTTAGCGAATAGGCCTTTATAACATGCGAAAACTTTGAATGTTGAATCAAGATCCAGAAACCACAATAATGGGGAATGCGAAAGATCGAACTTATTAAATTTTTATTTATTGAGTTCACAAGTTAGATAGTATTTCTTCAATGCTCATAAGCATTCTAGATGTGTCTTCACAAGTATGCAATATTAAATGCAATTGTAAAAATGCGCATGATAAAAATCATTGTAAATGAAAGTGACCACTAATTATAAATGTAAGCCTTTATTGTGAATAGAACATTCACTCCCTAGAATTTTCCTGTAACTAACTTGGCCTAAAAGGAATTGGTGTTGCTAGCTGAAGCATTTTGTAAGAGCAGAACTTTGTTCACTTTATATATCGGTGACGATCTGCTTGGACTTCACGTATCAAGAGCGTTAACGAAGTTACTTCAAAAAAACACTGCATTAGCAACTCTGAAGCTTTATTGCGGGATTATATTAGTCGAAGCCGTTCTTCAGAACAAAACGTTGGCTTCACCAGATTTTAATAATAATAAACTTCGAAAAGAATCTGCACTGATACTGATAAATGTACTTGATTCGAATACGACTTTACACTTATTGAATCTGTCACTTAATAGACTTGATGAAGAAGCAGGAAATGTATTAGCCAAAGTATTTTACAAGAACACTTCTTTAACTCCTTTAAATATTTGTACAATGAACTTGGTTTCGAAGGAATGAAAGAATTAGTACATTCACACAAATAACATTTTAACACATTTAGATCCTTTATTCTAACCAATTTGGTGATGGTAAAGTAAAGGCACTAGCTGATACACTTTGTAAAGATATATCTTTAACCTCTTTAAACCTTGGTCACAACAATATCAATACTGAAGCGGTAAAAGTTCTAGCAGACACACTTTTTAAAATACCACTTTAACTTTCTTTGATCTTAGTAATAATATTATTAATACTGAAGGAGTAGTCGCATTAGAAAATTTTCTTTATAATAACAAGACTTTAACCTTATTAAATATTAATTAAATTCTAAAGTTAGAATTCATTTATGAAAATCAGTTCAATAGTACTGTATAATTTAAATTAGTTAATTGGGTATCATTATAAAAATAATCAATACAGTAATTACAGTGTATTGCAGGTTTTAAATTTATATTTGAAAATTATTTTAAATTATGACTAATGACTATTGCGAGTATCACTAAAAGAAAGTCGTGATGTCTTAATATAGTTTATATTTATCCTAGAAAATATTTATATAAAACAATGATTGGGATCCAACCTCTGGTTTAAAATTGGCTATACACATGAATATTAATTATGCTTGCCTAAACATGTTAGTTTAAACATGTTACATATTTATTAGGATACATAAATTAAATTTGCATAACGATAATTTATTTAATTTAAGAACGTCATATTATTTAATTAAAAGGTAAAAGTTACAAATCACGAAGCTTTTTGCTCGTAAGGTCAATTTTAAGCTCAATTTGAGCATACATAGTTTCATTTCACTTAATTAAATTCACGGAATTAAAAGCTTGTGTTCATATACTTATTAAATGAAATCTAGGAGTTTCGTCGATTAACTACTGGTTTTAATTTTCGCTGAAAGAAATTTAAAAAAGACAAAATGGCAAAACTGATAAAATAATCAAAACTAGTAAAATGTGTTGGAACTGGTAAATGGTAGTATCATTGATAAAAAGTGATGAAGCTGATGAAAAAGGCAGATTATGCTTACATAAGAATTAGTCCCACGAAAAAGTAATTTAATCGCATATGGTTTTTTTTTTATTGACCTACGCTGCTAATAACTGTTAAAAACAATTCCTACATGTTAGCAGGTCTACTTAACGAAAAAAAAAACATGAAATAAATAAATTAATTAAGCTATACTTTCATCATCCAAACCGGATATATCACAGAGTTATTTCAAGTCCAACTACGATCACCAACGACGACGAAAAGTACCGAATTGGACAACACAACTGAATAATGATACCTGAATTCCGTTACCCGAAGAAAAAAATTACTATAATAGTGTCAATAAATAAATAACCAGCCGGTGATCAATAATAAAAAATACGAAATTACACACCTTAATTTACCTATTTAAATTTGGTTCTCATAAACGGGTACTGGTTTTTCTAATCCCAACCTTAACTATTACGTTTATATATAATTTAGAAACCAGATTTATTTATTTCAATTCTTCCTAATCTGAAATTTTAATTTGTCTAAGTTACTGGGGAACAATTTATGGGTACGCAACCACTAACAAAAAAAATTTAGATTATGATATTTAATAACTACGATATATCAGTTATTATCGTTATACGATGCTTAATAAAAATTGTAAAAACGAAAGTATAATTTTTTGAATGACTTTCCAGGATCTTTAACAACTATGTAATTTTTACGCTTATGTGATGATCGACGAAGATGGGTCAATAATGGGGGTCCCTTAAACGGGCAGATTTTATATATTGATCTACATACTGCATAAATTGTTATTCTTGATATGTAAATAACCCATTACCTCTGAATACATCAAAAAGGAAACTTTTTTTCGATTTAGTGTAACGTTATGCGATCAAATCAAGCCTTTGTTTTTTTACAAAATCGCTTATAACTCACAATCTGAATAGGAAATCACATTCTGCGTTTTATCATAAAGTTTTTTGAACGATTTTACTATTAAAGTCCCCTTAATATAGACTCTAACCCTAACCTAAACGAACTTAAAGAATGTTGTCGAATATCACGTGAGCGTAAAAATTTTGTTGGCAATGCTGGGGAAGAATTTTTTTATAGCATCTTGTTAGTTGCTTAATAAAGTTATTAAAAAATAAATTTTTTTTTGTTATTTAAAAAGAAAAAAATCTCTATATTTCAGCCGCCAAACACCCCCAGGCGTCCTACCCTGGCGAGGATTTAGGAATGCATAGATGACTGGTCTCGTACATCAGATCTACTAAATAGTAAACCTGGTTAATTCATATTTGTTTGTCTCTTATTCTTGGGTTTAACTAAGAAAACACAAATGGGTTATTCTCCTGCATATCGAGCAATCTTCGCAGTTTTTTTTTTAGAATCGACCTTCTTATTCCTCTCTCTTTTTTCTCTCTTTTTTCTTTTTTATATAACAATCATTCTGACACATTACAATGGAACTGTATACATAATAGACTGCTATTTTGACAGGTCATAAGAGACTGTATATATATATATATATTTAACTGTCATCTCGACAGGTTAAAAGAAGGATGCATTCAAATATAACTGTCATCTGACAGGTCATATTTTAATTTAAATTGACTATTACTAATCTAGCTTGTATAACGTTGGAGTAAGAGAGGGTAGGGTTGATGTAACCAGAACTAATATTCGGTTTGTAGAAAAAACAAGATTATCCTACCTACATACCTTATAGACCCTAATATATACCCATAACAATTACTTATCGATTACCTCATTCTTACTCAGGTTACTTAAACTATACTAACAATTACTAACTAATTACCTCATAGTTATACTAAACGATTACTAACTAATTACCTCATAGACATACCTACTAATTACCTCATACTTACTTCATCTTGTTCGAACATTAGATCGGTCAACCGACTGATCATTAGACCGATCGAATGATCGAACATGTGACTGGAACAGGGACATGTCACATGTTCGAATCTAAGTTGATTCGAGACAAACACTGCCTCGATACTTACGTATCGAGCAGATAAAAAAAAATACAATCTGTTGTGTTATGATTATTGCGAAATTTTTTGGGTACGTACCATTAACGATGTAAGCAAACAAATTCCTTAAGTGGTATGTTACAGTTGAAAGGTATGAATTCATAGTAAAAATCGACGGAGAATTACGTACTTTTGCAGAATAATAACCCCGAGATATTAAAATATTTATTTTTGGTATCTCCCGCGGGAGACGTATCTCTTGTATCCGTTAGCCAATAGTGAGATTTAACGCTAGTTCGAAGAAAAACCAGGTTATTTCTCAAAAAAACGCACAAGAAAACCTCCTTTTATGTACTAACCAAAAGTTTTCCTTGAGCAAATTTACATCTATTTTTTCACCCCTAATCCTAAACTAAACGTTATCCTAATATAAATAAACTTTAAGGGATTTTGGGAGATTTATATCTCACAGGAGATACTATCGTTATATTAGAAGGATACTTGTTCATAAAATTCTTTTTTTTTTTTATATATATATTTCAAATCGTCACAAAAACCATGCAGCACATTAACTAATTCATTAGCAGTTGGTTGGTCTTGAGGCTCAGCGTCTCGTCTAAACATTTATTCATTAAATCCAATAGTTGAGGAACTTTACATTCAGGTTTATGGCCTAAGCAAAATTTTCTTACTAAATTTTCATCGTGCGGAATATCATGATATGGTGGATATCCAGTAAAAACTTCTGACATGATAATTCCAAAAGAATAAATATACGATTTTTTAATGTACTCTTTTCTTCTCGTATATAATACCTCTCTTATATTTTTTGTTATAGAAATTTATAAGAATTCTAATTTTTCGATTCGCAACCTAGGATTCTTAAAATCTTACCCATAAAAAATTCTTTCATGATCATGTGTGTGTGTCCGTCTGACTAATGCGCGTAATCATGGTATATAAGTGATTACCGTTATTTAAATATAGTTGCATTCGTTAATAGGTTAGAAACGATCTCGGAAATAATCGTCGGTTGTGTGCGCGCCAATTATTTCTGCCACCACTATCACTATGTTAGCAGTAGAACAGTAATAGGTCTTTTTCAAATAATATTCATTCTGCCTTACTGTATATAGGATTTATGTCGGAGAATCGAATAAACTTTATTAAACTTTATTCGTAATATAGTTGGAAAAAGGTCATTAAATAAGGAAATGTTTAATATAGGGGTACTTTCGTGATTAGGGGATCACTGGAATTAAGCGCCATGTTACCATAAAACGTATGTGTACGTATACGTATGTACATAGGTAAGTACATTTTTCTAAGCGATTTCAAAATTTAGAAAATTCAAGTTAGATTAAAATCTTTTTTTAAAATTTTATATAATACTGGTCCAAATTTTATTGCATCAACATGGATAGACATTGAGATATACGAAAGAAAAGATTTATAAATTCACCAATCCCGTAATGATGATAAGCGTTAGGGGCAGATCTTTATCGCCAATCGGAAATGCTTTGCCACACAGTTTAAATCAAAAAAGGGTAATGATTAATTCCAAATATTTATGAACACAGAATCAATCATCTAAAAATTTAACACAATATTAATGATTCAAACAGTAAATTATTGAATTAAAAAATTTGTGAGATGAAAAACCATATAGGGTAAACAAACTTTAATATTATACTTAACTTGGGATGTACTTCATGTTGTGTTAAATAATTTTAATCCAAGTATATTTCTAAAAAAATCCGAGCTTAATTCTAAAGATCATAAAAAGTTATATACGGATAAATTGTCCGATTAACTTGGAAATACGATTTACACCCATAGTGTGTAGTATAAATAGCCGAATTTTTTGGGATGACTTTGGTTTATTTATACGATCCTGAATCCTCTATACCCCTATTTGTAATAACCCATTCCTCTCCTTTCTTTCACCTCCTTAACTTCTCTCCTTAATATCCGTCTTCCAATATTTACCATACGCGGGAAAAAAAACCTGATCAAGAACCAACGAAGAAATAACCCTTTTCGTTGTCTTGGCTATATTACGGTTTTCCGCTTACTAATAACATCTACCTATAACATATACCTCTCTCCTAACTATCTACTTCATTTGTTTTTTTCTTATAACGTTATTATTTGCTTATTTTCGCATTATGCAGTTTAAATATTAGCATAATAATAAGTTTTTTTTTTAATATTAACGAAAAGTCAAAAAAAAAAACTTTCACTCACCTTATTTCCGTAACTACTATATTTCAATTCCTTTCTCAAAATATGAAATACCGCAATTGTCAAAATTTATTTCAATTTCTGAAATGGGCACAATTGTTGCTTTCGTTTTTGATATTTATCCTAGGTAATAAACGTGGTTTGATCTATCTCTCTACACTTGATCGCGAATATAGAATAATAATAAATTTTTTTTTTTTGTAAAAGAAATGATTGAACTTGGAGCATATTTGAATTATAACGATAAAGTTTCCCAGGATGATGAACTCTCTAAATCATCCTACAAAACACTTTTTTTAAATTCAGATTTGTGAGTGTTTTTTTATATAAAATGTAATTACCTACACACATATATACTTAGTTATATATACATATATACATGTATACATGTAAACTGTATATACATATCTTCAATTTAAATGAAACAAACTTGGTTCAATTTTATAGAGGAAGCGGATTAGTAAAAAAATACCTTTATTTTGTCTTTTCTTTTAGTATCCTAAGCATCGGTAAGTTACTATATTATTTTCAAATTTTCGAAAACAACTTATAAAACAACCTTTGATTATTTTTGAATCCGTAGGCATGTATATCACATTATATCGAGGTTCTTGGACAGAACAAAAGGGTCCTTTTACTTGGTTTGAGATGTTAGTATTGTCACGTGATAAAACACGTTATTGTTATCATTTTCCGCTATCTTTAAAATAATTAATATCTTTAAATAATATCTTTAAATAATACCTTCAAATAATATCTTTAAATAATATCTAAAAAAAAATTCTTTATCATTAAAGGTTGCAGTTAATAATGTGGTTCTCTGCATGTAAATAACTTAATATTTTACGTTCAAATTATTATTACCGTAATCTATCATTACTGATTTAATTTGTTTTATATATGAAATAGTTATGGCAAACCTTTACGACATTATTCATGGTGCTGCCGGTCTCTGTCAACAGTACCGTTCCGCGTATTCACTTCAACAAATTCCAGAAGAGCCATTAACAGTTTGTGACACTTACATTGCCTCAATAACTTTTTGTTCTCTAATAGTGTTTACATTCATGATCACAACTTGGATAGCCTGGAAAGTACAAATAGAAAAGAAATCCAAAGTTCAACACGTGAAAAAAGTAAAAATAATTAAATATTTACAAAATTCAGAATCTAAAGAAGCAGCTAGATTTATACGAATTGAACAACATGGTAGTGTTAATGAAAAGGTTGTTCTTGACGTGAATTGTGATTTGGAAATGAATAAAGTGGTGAATGGTGATGATTGTAAGCAGGATGGGTCAATATGTTAAAGGTTGGCGTACACAAAAAGTGTGTATATATATAATAGACTTTGTACCTTACTACTGTATACATAATTGTAATGATTGTAATGTGCATTTTGTAATATAATCTTGACTGATGTTATCTTCTTTTCAGTCGTGGGAATACCCACTTCAATTCTTTATTTTTTCAATTAATATATACATACATTCTCAACAAATGTTCTATTTTGTATATTCATTTCTTTACACTGTATTAATTCATGAGATATATGAATTCTTTGATACCATGTAAAATTAGCATTACATTATACCAAATATATTACGTGTATTAACTATATCTAATTACATTAAATTTCATTCTCACATCTTTTTTATCGCATTAAAATTTAATAAAAAGTAAATATTTACATGTTTTAATTGTTCTAAATAAATTAATGTTTATCGACCTTGAATTCACCGTGATATCAAATCACCTTTTGCGAAAAATTCCTCTCTAGCTTGCCATTCAGAAAAGTTTTTAATGGTGAAAATAATAATCACTTCAGTGATATTTTACAACATTTCTGCCGAAAACAGTGTAACTTCTATAGTATTATCTTGTTTATTATCTTGCCGATTATTCCATCCTTTCATTATTATTTTCCAAACATCTTCACAGTTTATAACTTTCAAAGCATCTCTTTCAAATAAATTCTTTAGCTCCGTTGCTTTCTTTTTATAGTCAATTTTTTCTTCCGTACATTCTTTTTCAATGAGTACAGAGTTTCTATCTTTAGCTTTAAAATTTTCAGTATGTGCCAATGCGATACAATCATCAGGAATCTTAAATTCGACTTCTTGTTGGCAATATCTCAAGAAACTCTTTAATGTTATTCCATCTGGAACTATCATATTGTGTGACGCGGATAGCGATTCCCAATAGTAATTAATTCTGAACTTTAGTAATTTTAATTCTGATATTGGAAATTCATAAATGGTACCAGGTAAAGCTTTAGGGGTCGGCAAATATGGATTCTCATTATCGTCTATGCATGCTCTTTGTCTATTTTTAGAGAGTTCGAATCTGGTAGGTACAAATTTGTTACCGCACTCTGGTGAAACATAAATTCCGAATCTTCTATGATTCGGCTTCGTTTCTGCCTTGACATGAGTCTTTGCTTGGCAAGTAGGAAAGGAATTGGAATCGGGCTCTAATTTTGTCGGCTTAAAAACTTTAGTAATTTTTTTTAAGGCCTTGTGAAATATTTTTGTGGGAATCTGTTTTTTTTGGTGTTGACTAGGTGATTCATTCTCTTTTACATTCACTTTTGTGTTCACTTTTGTGTTCACTTTTGCGTTCACTTTCACGTTCACTTTTGCGTTCACTTTCGCGTTCACTTTTGCTGGAGAATCTTTGACGATGATGATCGGTTTTGTGGCCGGAAAAAATTGTGGGCCTTGTAATAACGAAAGATAAGAAATTGTCTGTGGCATGGTAACTTCGGCGGGAACGATAGATTTTTTATTAAAGATTGAAAATTTTTTGAATCGTTGTTTCTCAGCACGATGAAAAGTCATTTTTTAAATAAAGGGCACGGAACGAAGGAAAGAAAAAAGGATTTAAGATAGAATATGAATTTAATTTTGCAAAGTTATATTTCTTTATAAAATTTTAGTGATCTATTAAAATTTGAGTTATTTGAATTTTGGACGCTTCGTCATACCTTTCCAGGCCACCTATTTTATAAAAATTTTCAGGTATTGAAGGCATCACATTAAACACATACCAATGTACTCATCCAACAAGTTAGTAAATTCTAACAAACGATAAAACTCTAAAGTTCCAAACTCGTCAAGAAACTTTTTTTTCTCTATCAATCGAATATGCATAAAACTTGAAATTAATCCAAGTAATGTTAGAATATGCATAGAAGCAGTAAATAAATAAATAATAAAAAAAACCCATATATTTATCACAATAACAATTCTCCGATCTACTTACTTTTGACTCTACATAGCGACAATATTAAAATATGTAGTGATGTAATTACTAAGATTTGTTATCTGATTCTATTTAACAATTGAATTTTACCGCAGTTTATGAATAAAAAATCTATTGATATCATAAAAAATGAGCAGGGGCGATCAGTCGATAAGATTGGAATTAAAGTATTTTAGTCAGAGTACCTTAAAATTCTTTGGCAAAATAAGTAAAAGAAAAAGCATTCATTTGATGGTCATGATTAGTTTAGCACCGAATCTTTTTAGTAAAACGATCATTGTTGCACGGGAAGAGTCTGTCGGTAAATCATTTGACGACATGTGTAAAGTAAAAACTGTCGTAGTTTACCGAAAATTCTATGAATTTAAAAAAAAATAATAGTTACGTAGGACAAAGAAACAATGGAATCTTTCTTTTTTTCTCATAAGTAAATCTTACCAATGTATGATAAAAATAGTTCTTTTTTTTTTGCACTAACAAGTCTTTTTGCCTTGAACACAGGTGTAGAGTATCTTGAATCATATAAAAGCTTCATTCGACATTTCATTACCGCAGATCTTGTCACATGATTGAAGCCGAAAGATCGAAAGGAATATTGTAGTCGGAGATACGACTTTTAATAACAATTAATTAGGCAATCAATATCCGTAATGATACAAATAATATTTTTAGTAAATAATATGATAAATGTTAAATTTATTAATATATGATTTTATTAATATGCGTTCCCACATCCATTGTACATACGTACATACCCTTTGACTGTCTGAGCCTCAACGTCAGCCGAAATCCCTAAAATGTGATAAAGTATTTTAAAATTAATTAAATTTTGGAATATTTTCAGAAATCTACGAATCAAGCTCACTTCTTCGGAAAGAATTCATTATCTATTTTATTTATTTTAAAAAAAATAATTCCCAAAGACCAAATTAAAAAGTTATTAAACCAATATATCTGTTAAATGAATAAATGTTCCGTGATATCTATTTTTTTTATACTTTTGCACCTTTAAAAAAGTAAATCTTTATAAATTTAATCAGAAATACTTTAGAAATACCGTAAAACGGCTGGAAACAAATAATTTTTTTTGCCAAATTTTGATGCTAACTACGTAGGATAGTCAAACCTTGCCAATACTTACCAACAAATTTGTATTCTCCTTTCGCAGAATAAAAGGACAAAGATATACTTATTTTCACGTTAGTTTCCGGTTTTCTGATGTATGTCTTTTTGAAGAATGTATATTCGTTTTCTATTCTATCCCTAGTCTCCACAGTCTCAACTTCATTTGAACAATTTTCATAAAGCTGAAAAAATAAAAAAAAATTTAAACAACTCTAATTTCTTCGACGACAAGTTCATATAAAATGGTTGCCCGACAACTTTAATAAAATAGAAAAAAACAAGATACAATCAACTTTCTATAACGAATTGATTGTTCTGAAAAAAAAGTTCATATTAAAAAATTACTATGCTTCTTAAGAGCATGTAGAACCTGTAGCACTTTCGATACCGAACTAATATCAAATTTAAAACCGAACTAATATCAAATTTTAAACCTTCAAGTTCATTATATCCAGAGTTCGTTATAAAGAGATATCAAGAGTAGACTGTACTCTTGACGAGAAAGAAAAAGATGTAAGGATAGGAAAAAAGCGTAAAACAATTCAAAACGACGAAAACATATTTAACAGTTTATTCTGTATTGTAAAGCTTTTAAACATATCCAAATTAATGAAAACGAACAATACATTTAAAAATTTCTTAACCCATGTAATAGATTCGTTATAACAATACATAACGATAACGATAATAATCATCCCTTTGATTCCGAATTCTTTCAGTCGATGAACTTGTACTAACACTAAGGTTTTTTTTTTTATTCCAAAGTTTTTAGTCCTATATTCCGATAATAATGTCTATATCTTATCATCATGGTTAATATCGATATATCATTTCATTAATAAATTCCTCCTTATATGTATTGTCCAATTTCTTGGTTCATTAAAATTTACGATCGTTAATCATATTATATTCGATCTTTAGAAGTAAAATATAGAACTCATCAGAGAAAACAGTTCTGTAAATGACTTTCGTGTCAAGTGATAAGACCCTCAAAATAAACATATTACCAAACTCATGTGATATTAATGGCTCAGACGTTCCAAATTGCTTGGGTCTCATCACATTTATGGTTTACGAATAGCTTTGGAACCCTTTACAAGTGGGAGAACTGTGAGAGGACCTAGCGAAGGCACGTGAGAAACGTAACCATGACCCGAACCAAAGCTAAGCCGCATGTGAAAGTAGCATTTAATAAAAGCTATATTGGGTTTAGTTCAAGGCGAAGCCCATTAAGAACAATTGAATAATGGCTTTGTGGGAAAAAAGGTTATCGTTATAGTTAGTCGCTTGTAGATCCCGATACTAAATTGTAAAAACCCCAATGAATCTCTCATGTATAAAAGTCCTCTAAATTCTGTTAATAAAGAGACAGATAAGCTATCATTTGGTATTTAAAGACCTACCTTAAAGCCAGGATCTTAGTGGCAGTAAATCCTTGGTTCTCGGACCAAATCTTCAACGTCTCTTTTGAGTTGCCTGTGTCTTAGCGTTACATTATGTTTAATTCTCGCCATTGCGAAAATGAGCCCTGACAATATTCATTTGTGTATAGGATTCATCACCATATGGTTCTTTCGAAAGCAAAAAAAATGCAGATGAAATAAACTCTTGTGAAATCAAGATCAACACTACTATCACTGAACTAATCAATAGCAGATAAATTTCAAGATCTCGTGTAACTCAAACCACCAAAAAAATGCTCGTAGCTCTATTAAAGTGCCTTCTGCGTATTAACAAAAAAAACCCTTGTGAAATTTTAATGTAACTATGACCCTTTAAACCAAACATTAACCTACTGGTGGGACCCTAACCCTAAATAATTGTGAAACAATTTTTTTAAAAGATCACATAGTAGGCGAAATTTTTGGGATGGTGATGCTGAAATTAATAACGATCTTACCGCAAAGATAAATTCCCGTGATGCTAACTATACAACAGAGGCACATAATATTATTTCTATGATTAATAATCTAACTGGAAAATATAATAAAGTCGAGATAGTTCAAGAAACCTACCAAAATAACTTTAATCAAATTGCCACTGAATTCGAATGAATCATAGAGGATCCGACCAACAAAGCAAGGCTTCATCATCCTTTTCTGCACATCGGCTTTTACATTGTAATAAAATATTACTATCTACTCTTCATATTCGTACAACCAAAAAACTGAAACCTTCACGTGCATCACATTGTTGAGCCAATCATATTTAAGATCATGCCTTTCATATATTTTTACGCGTCGCGTCGCTGATTAAAAACTATATAAGTAATAACGTTCCACGTTTCATACTTAATTATTTTTAACATGACCAAAGCACTTTCTAAATGGTTAAGAAGTGGTGTCATTAAGCAGAACATAAAAGAATACACTCAAATCTACTTTCAACGCATTACATAGTTGTTGTCCACAGAAGGTCACTCATGAAGCTTTATATAACTTATTACGTAATATTTTATATAATTTCATGAAGAGTCTGAAATTTACACCAGTGTGTTTAATTGGCTTAAGGAAAAAAACTTGACTTCCTCCAAACAGTCAGGTCCGTTTGCGGTATTCAAAAAATGTGTTTATATATTTGCCGTTGGATCAACTGCGGTAGTTAATAATTACAACAATGACTAAAACATTTGGGAATCTTCCCCCCACCAATGAAGCAGTTATTTCTTTTAGTGATGATGAGCAAGAAGTCATTATTGAACCTATTCTTAATTTGGTCAAAAAGAAACTCAATAAGTTCCTTGTCAACAATGAGCACATAATTCCTTTCAATATTGTAGAAACAAACAACATCCTTCCATAAATTCGGATTTCAGCAACGCTGATACACAATGTATGCTCAATTTTATAATTGAAAATATCAAAATCGGTATTCTCACGGCTAATATAAAACAAATCCTGCTGAAATTTTCAACAACTTCAAAAAAAAATGTAAGGAATAAAATAGCACATGGAATCGTTGTAGATGAAAACGATCGATGAAGCAACCATTCGTTTCAACATGCCACTATTATTGCATATGAAGTCATTATCTGCCTAGGTAAATAATAACATGATTTCTTATAAGAGTATAATGTGACTGAATTTTTTTACGTTTAATGCCAGATGACGACTATAAGAAAGCATATTCTATCAAGGAAAATCTTGATAACAAAATTTTTCAGAAGTGGACGGTCAAAACAATCACAGAAGTTGCAAATAACAACTGAGAATCGGTCCCAGCTAATAAAAAGAAAGTATGATCCAACGGATTTTTGTGAAATGAAAAAGAGGTTGAAGAAACAAAGAAGGAACTAAGCAAAAATAATGAAATTGGTATTGAGGAAGGATGAATATATAACGCAGATCTGGAGGGCTGTTAATATGAAAGAGTGCAGAAAAAAGCAAACCCATGAATTCGTTGAATTTGTGAATATTGTGTTCAACTTTGTGAGTATCAGGTGTTAGCTTTCTTACATTATGATTTCTTATATAAATCAATCACTCATCATTTTCATTCACAGGACTTAAAGTGCAAAGTGGAATTGGACTCTGAAATAAAAACGGAAAAGGTACATACAGTATAGTTGGCAGAGCGGTGTGTGGGAATAAGTTCTCGCGCAAGTCACGTCCAAGTCGACGTGGGTGCGCAACTTACTCGGAGAATAACTATATAGTTGTTCAATGAAGTAGGTTTCGCTGGCATTTCCTGAAAAATGTGATGATTTGTAAAAGGGTTATTACAATTTTTGGTATTTGCTGGACTCGGTGGCTTAACGAGGGTAAATCCAAGCTACTTATTTCGTATATTGCCTGTTAACTACTCAATTCATTATCTGTATGTACTTGTGTTGTGACGTTTTTTAACAACCATTCTTTTCTAGATTGTAATATGAGCAAGATTACCGCATCACACTACGTCTTTCTGGAATCCGAGAGTCAAACCAGCGAAGATTATTGCGGTGTTATTACAAATTCGAACTTGTGGAGCTTATCATTAAAGAGAACGAAACTTCACATATAGTATTCAGCTTTAACATCTATAAACCAATTAGTAAAATAAAACCATTCAAGAATAAAACACTTAGAAGATGGATTAAGACTGTATGATGGACCTATAATCATTTCCTCTATCGCCGAGAATGAAGGACTAAGTGAAACTATGAGCAAAATGCTTTAATGCTAAGAATTTTATTATACAATTTTGATGGGTTCTTAGAACACCCTATGATATATGCGGAGAAGTTATGACCGATTTACTCAAAGCCTATAAATCAGCATTGCTTTAATTTGTAATAAATTCGAAATCAAATATCAGTTTAAAAAAGATCATTACCATAAATAACGTCTTATCGAAGCATTGAAGTGGGATTTTAACTTTGTATTCCCGGGCTATTTGAAATGTATGCTGAAAACAAAGATCCACCATCCTCAAAAAAATATGATACGTACAAGTAAAAATGTAATACGTAAAATGAGTAAAATGAGATATATCGCATATATAATGCATATTGCAAGCTTCAGAATAAAGCTTCGTCGTGCCATGTTACGATTCATAAACAAATACGTAATAATTGTTATGTGAAAATTATCGAATAATGTTTGTTGTCGAGTTACAAAAGCATGATCCGTAGTAGCAGCATCTGGAACTACTAGAGTCATGTGCACATATTTACACTATCTTTTTCGTTTACAAGGTTCGTGTGTATGTGGTGTCATCTCCATAAAAAGTTATGTAGATGTTATAAAGTATTCTGTTACCCAAATGTAACACCAAGCTCGATTGAGACAATAATGGATCTCAAACCATATTCCTTCGTTATCTTACACTTCAACAAGAGTTAACAATGGGGTTATCCTAATGAGTTCTTGCAAAAGTTGTATATTTCCTTATTTAATCATCATAAATATGAGATTTAATAATGAATGCATAGGTTAATTATAGGTGTTAGATTAGCATATATGCATTATGTTTCATGTATATTGTTATAACCATAACATTATTGAAATTAGGATTGTCCACGAACAATGGTGATTCAGTAAATTGTCGATAAATTGTTGATGTAATTGCTTGTTAGCCGTAATTAAATCTCCTTATAAACCTTTCTTTTTCACTCTTAAGTAAATAGCTCTAATTCCACAACTGATTATTCTTTGCAAATTTTTCATTTCTATTTTCTTATTACTATTTTATTACTATTTCGTGATCTAATAATTTAACGAAAGTTAGTAACATTCAATTTCATATTTAAAGTATTAAATTATTTCTGAAAACTAATGGCAATTTCAACAACAAACATTGGCCCTCAAACACCATCGTCGCCGAGGCATTCTCGAGTACCGACAATGACAATTGCATTATCTACTTCAGCACAACAAAAATTGAATTTATTGTTACAACGTGAAAATGAATTTGATTTTTCAGATTCTAACTCTACGACGAACCAAACGTCTATATCTCTCAAGGAAACTTCACTGAAATATCCTGCTTCTGCTCACATATCACAAACTTTAACATCATCGGTAGACCCTCCAGCATATGATGAATATACAACAATTGACATGCCTCTAACTTATACAGGACTCAAAATTACTCCCGATTCACATTACGATACACTTCCAACTGATATTGATGCACCATGGCCCATAACTAAAAAATTATATTTTATGGGCTTTTTATTTTGGCCTCTTTGGTTTGTTGGAATGGGATTCTCAATGTTTGGAAAAAAGCCTTTAACCAGAAAATGGGGTCGTCATTGTGCATGCAATTCAATTGTGGTAGTAATCGTATTTGCTTATTTGGTTACTGCTTATATCAGAACTAACGGTCGATTGACCTAATTTTTTATGAACAATTAATTGGTTATTGAACATTTCTTTCATCAAACAACTATACTGTAAATACAATCCTTTGACTTGATTGATGTATTTTTATTTCTATTTTGTATTTTTTTTTTTCCTTTGATAGGAAGCAAAGCATAATACAATCATTGTCGAATTCTAGTCAATACTTTCTTCATATAATATATAATAATGAGTTTTTAATACACATTATCTTTTGTGGTTTTAGAGCTCAAAACATCAAAAGATGTGGATTTCTTTTTCTTTCCTTTTGTACCTTTAAAAATGTTCATTATTATTATATATGAACGATTATTTTCTCTAATTTTATTAGGTTAGTATAAACTTTTTCTTTTAATGTCTCTTTTGAAGTAGCTTGTTTACTATTGAATGATTCTTATTTAATAAATATTCAGGTTTACTATCTATTATATATATCACCGTGAAATTCAGTCCAAATTTTTTAATAACATGAATTTCATAAATTAAGGCTGTGTGTACTGTACTACATATATAATATGGCTAGAATTATTGCAGAAATGATTAAATAAAACTAAAATGCATGATCTAAATAAAGCCAATTTTAAAAATCAAACCTTCATGTCTTGTTATTATAAAGTTACAAATGTCTAAACTATGCATGTACGTACGTAATACAAAGATTTTTCCAAACCTATACATAATATATAGTATACACACAGTATGTAATTTAAAAAAAGTGGATTAATAAATTGGTTTTTACAAAATAAAATATATGCTTTAAATCACGAAAAAAAAATTAGACAATCAATTAAATATGCAAATTAAAAATATTTTATTTAAATATGGATAAAAAATTTTAATTATTCTATTTTATACATAGTTATATAATTGTTAAAACGGTTTGAAAACAATCGTTGCACAATTCGTAACGGAAAAATGGTGTCTTTATATTACTTATTAAAAATATGGTGAATTTAGAATACATATAAGAATTAAAGAGGAACTTCATGTAATGAGGAGGTTTCTGATTTTGGTTGACTTGGAATGATAAGAAAATTAGAATCTGTAGAATCTGTATAATTTGTAGAATCTTCTCCATCTTTTGATAAAGTTATAGATATTACTTGAGGTGCAACTTCGTGAGATGTTTGTGATTCCTCTTGATGTTCATTTTTATCATTTTTGTTTTCAAACTCTTCACTAGTAATATGAAAATTACTTTGAGGTAAAACAATTTGAAGTGGAATTCCTTGATCTGGTAAACCACTTTGTAATAAAAGTTGTGTTTGTTGTGGAACATCTTGTTCTAACTCTGCAGATATTTGAACAATTTCTGGTATAGTGATCACTTGAGGTGCAGGCAATTCATGTTGCTCTAGCTCTGCCAATTTTTTTTCATATTTTTCTAAATATGATTTTGGTGATTTTGGTGAAGGCAAGTAAGTTAGATCAATACCAGTTTTAACCCTTTCTCTTGATATACGTAAAGTGAAAATCATTATTATTGAACAAATTACAAATACAATCCAACATAAAACTAAGCTTGCTATCCAAGCGTGACAAACTGATGTCACGTCTAAGCCACCATTGTTTGGTAATTTACAGTTGAAAAGATCAAGTCCTCTATAAACCGGACTAATATTTACTAAAGCTATGTTCAAAAAAATTTTTAAAATTAGTTAATGCATAAAAGAATACTGATAGGGTAATGTCAGAGAGGTTTAAGAACTTACCAGCACTTAACCAGAAGGCGAAGAAAAGACTATTTTAGGTGCATAGATAAAAAAAGAAAAATTGATTAAACTTTTTTATTCTTATTAGGGCAGCAACAAATATTAACTAATATCCATTTATTATCGTTATTATTTATTTCGATCACCCCTGACACTTGTAAAATTTTTATCAAAATTGGGTTGTTAAAAGTTTTCTACACTACCTTAGATTTCTCTCACATATTAACTAATATCTGTTGCAACCCTTACTGTTACGATTCTTAAATTAATCATAAAAAATCGTACCATTCCAACCAAAAGAAAGGTCCTTTGTTCCATATTTTCTTGAAATTGAACGCGTATAAAACTAAAATAAAATAACAGATTAAATATTTATTATTGTGATAAACAAAAACGTTTGATTATAATAACATACCATTGCTTAAAATTGTTGAACAGCACACAGTAATAACCCAAAATTTTTTGATTGATCCGTCGTCATTTATGTCTCTATAAAACAAAAAAAGTATTTCACGGTTAACATCCATCAGTTTATATGTATATCAATTGATAATAAATAAGCTTGTAGTATTAGATCATTACTCTTTAATCTCGTTCGAATTATTGTCATAAGGTACTACTACATTCTGACTATAACTTATGAGTTGTATCGACTCTACATGAAATGAAATTGCTGGTTTATTAAAAAATCTTTTTTTGATAAAGATTAAAAGAATTATGTATATAAATAGTATATACCACACATCAACACCAGAGAAGAAATCAATAATTGAACGCATTTGAGACCAAGCAAATAATTCGAGTAGTCGCGAAATTTGGTCATGGCCGTTTTTTTTTTTTATAATCCCAAATAACAAACGAAAAAGGGATAAAAGGAACCAAAGTAATTACAACTAATATATTTATATATTTTTTTTGTAACTATTTATTATTCGTGTAAATAAAAGTTTTAAATGCTGAAGATCAATACTCATTATTGCATTATAATATCCGACTAAAAATCTTAACCGATTTAAAGGACCAACACAAGTTCGATTGAAAAAAATATGTAGTGAAACGATCCGGTAAATTTTATTTGTTTATGCTTTCTAACATTACATGTTCCACTCTCGTTTGAATTTAGATACGGTAACTACTAATATCTTTATTCGAGTTATACGGATTATAGAAACCTGAAATCATTTATTATTCGTGCGTGTAATATTTTGTCTTTGGTACGTACGACATGTATAATTTGCATAATTTCACGATAATATAACATCGTGTTACATACGCTTATCCTCGCACATGTTTATAATTTATGCATGGCCTTTTACAGGAAACAATTGTCTGCAAATTTAATGAAAATATTTCCTTATTTATTTTTCATGATTCATATTGGCTCAAAACGTGACTGTTTAGGTTATTATTGGAGATTATGATTTTTATATAAACCTCAAAAGTCATAATAATTAACAATGTGACGCAATACATTAAACGATTAACCCGAAATGATTTCGTATTTTTTTAATTCATATATAAGAAAATCTGAAGATCATAGATCATTAGAAACTTATTTCTGTTAGAATTGGCCTGAGATATAAAAAAAACAAGTACATGACCTTGAATTGACATTTGAAATGGACGAAAAAATAAAGATTTCTTCGTTAATTGAAGATCTCTGTTATTTCTTGGCTGCGGTAACGCTTATCGTTATTGGGATGTTACGTATCAGCATATCGCATGATTTCACATAAATTGTAGATTAACAATTTTTGGCAGGATAAACATAACTTTGTAAAAATTAATACGTACGTATTTATTTGGCTGTTTATTATAATTTACCTGCCAAATAAATTTATTATTCGGTAAATAATTTGCCGAATACGTAATAAATTGTTTTGCGGGTAAATCGGATAAATCCGTTATCTATTATGCTGATACTACCTAATAACTTATTATTTTATCATTTAGTGCCTGTCTGATAACTTATTATTATCAGGCGTGATAGGACATATACGGTCATATCCAATTTTACATGATCAAGGTAGTCATAACGTAATAGGTGATAAGGTTATAATCTTCTGGTTATAGGCCAACATTGTATATAAAGATTATGTTGATATTTGTATAAAATTAGAATTTATAAGCGATATTTTACATATATCGCTTTACTATGAGTTCATTTTTAGTCAAATTTTATAATATGATATATTAATTATAAGGCGAGACCAACTTGATTCTGTGTTTTACACTACCCTCCAGAAGAGAGAGAATTTGTGGTTTACATAGTAAAAAATTAAAAAAAATATTTCAAAAAAATATTTCCGGATTGTTCCATGACTATATAAAAATTTTCCGAAATAGCCCGTAGCCCTACAGAGAATATTCAAGCCGCACTACAACATATTTCTTTAATATCAGTTAATCCTACACCGTTATGTTACTAACTTTCAGTAAAGTTATGTTTGAAGGTACATATTTTCAAGTATAAATTACCAGGTTTACTGAATTTTGTATGTAAAACGAAGAAGTAACGATTCAGTGAAGGTAAGGTTATTATTATATACACTACATTTATTGTTTAGGTCAATGCAAAGTTTACTAAATTGGTAGTATAGAAGAACTTGCAAGAGTAGTTGAGGATTAGTAAGGTTGTAAAAGGAGGGTACTGGAGTTATACAAAGTTCACAAAAGTTAAAAACTATGTTAGCTGTAAAATAGAATATAAAAGGTTTTATTAAGTTTATCTTTGAAGATAAAATAATTTTAAGATTTGAGATAAAGATCTGGATCATTAAGATGTATTAATAGACATCTTTATAATTTGGTAAAGTTAATATAAGAGGTACATAATTAAAGGAATTAAAATAAATTATTTAAGCAGAAATATTAAATTAATTAGTAAAAAACCTTTAAGCAGATTTTAAATAGTGTTAAAGGCAAATCCAACCATAGGACCATGAGAAATAGAATGTGTAACAATTCTGAAACACTCATGAAAAACTATTGTATCATAATACCTGTAACTTAAGACAAATTATGCTCTTCATTAAGTAATAGCACTGATCCATTGAAGAAAAAGCCATCTATCTAATTTGAAATCCAATTGTCAAAGTAATATTACCTTGACAGGTAAAGTCTGTAGTTATATCAATGTGTTATCATATGTTGAGTTGTGTGTTATTGTAGAGTGTTAAAAGTTCAATAGAAAATGCTAAAGTAATAATAAATGAATTGTAGTAAAAAAGGAAAAAGTGTTAGTAAAAAAGAAAAAAACAGTCTATAACTATGAGAAAAAGGTGTCAAAGTCATGTTTTAAGCTTTTCTTTTTTTTCTCAAAAATGTTTTATAAAAATGGTTCAAATTCGTCTTCTTGTAAGTAAGTAGAATACCTTTTACCTTCTTATAATCTGAGAACTATTCTGTAAATACAAACTGAATCACCTTTGCCTTATTCTAAAAATAAATAAAATAAAGTCATAATTAATAAAGTTCTAATTGTAATTAAATAAAAAAAAATAAATATAAACTAATATACTCTTTTAAACCCATCTTATATAAAATTTGAATATCTTTTTCATAATGTTCTCAAGACTATCTTAGATCAGTGCCAAATCGAATCCACCTCATCTGCTTTGAGCAATGTTATGTGACATCAATAAATTTGAAGCAACAATTTGTCATATTCCTTCTTGTCTCTATAGTGCTATTCCCATCTTAGTAGTTTGTATTAATAGTAATATAAAAAAGTTACATATGTAATTAGTTGTATTTTATTTTATAATAGTTTTAAATATATAAATGTTATATTTTATGAAAGTATTAATAAAGTCAATAACTAAAGAGAATTATCTTAATATCAAAAAAATAAGAATAAAAATAATCTTTTACTATATTTTTGTATTAACTTGATTTTTTTTTTTTTTAGTATTAAAGTAAGGTCTTGCTTATATCTTTATTGGTAGTTTTTAAGATTAGTAACTTTATAGAGTTACTATATACAAAAATAATTCTATATAAATGTTATGACTGAGGCCAACACTTGTAATTAAGGTTAACTATTAAACTACTAACTATATATAACTAACTTAAATACAAGTAAGAGAAAAACTACATTCAAGAGTGAAGCTCAGACATATTTATCTGCAATCTAAACCTACTAGAATAGTCAAAACTCACCTAGATTTGGATAATTAAAATATAGTTAAATAAAATATTGTATTTGATTCAAAGAATAGTCCATATATTAATTTTTCTAATAATATAACCAAGGGTTAGGCAGGTATTGGAGTTTGAGTATACTTGGTCAAATAGTTTACATATACATGAGTATATATATATTTGGCAGTTGTATTTAGTTTGTCTATTATGATTAGTTTGAGTTAAGTATTTGGAAAAAGATAGTTTAAGACCTTATTGTTTTTTCTAATTTGAAAAGTTTATACAATATGGTTTTCAGAATAGTTTGTAGCATAGCTTATTGATTTCAAGTAGTATTTTAATAACTGTTTATAATGCTAATTTGTAAGAAATATTAAGATTTTGAATTGTTTGAATCAGAGATTTGGATATGAGTCCTTTAAGAATAATATCAAAATAAAATAAGTTCTTATTGAATAGTATCTAATGAAAGATTTCATGATTTTGAATTTTTTGAATAAGTTCTTCTTACTAAGGTTTGAAAAAGTTCAGGTTGCTTTGGTTAATATATTTGGAGATAGTATCTTGAATAATACTGATGAGTAGTGTTAGATTAGAACATGTTTGCCAATGTGTTAAGAAGTTAGGTAAGTTGCAGTAAAAGCAGTTTATATTATAAAAAGTATGTGAATATATTTTATGACATAAAAAATGTATATGTAGTTCATTTAAAATGGTTTTAATTTTAAAAGATTTGAAATAATTAAGTTTGAAGTTGATTATATTATGTGTTAGTTTTTTGTTATAATTGAAGTATAATCAGATGGATTTCTAATCTATTTCTAAAATAAGTTGGTTCTATTCTTGGTTCTGTTTTTGAGATGATCACATTGCCAGAATATAGGCTTTACAAATATTTTTAATAAATGTTCTTATAGGGTATTCTATAAAATGTTAGTCCCAGAATAGCATATAGTATGGGTTATAGATATTAGTATAATTGAAGTATAAATCTAAAAAGTAATTATATTGCTTAGCAAGAGAGTTAGTAAGATTGTTCAGTTTATTGTCAGTATGAGCTTGTACTTTATGGAAGTTGATTTGAAGGTTGTAAAATTTAATACTATTCAATAAAGTATGTCATATAGGCTATGTGTTGAATTTAAAAAGTTTATTAGAATTAGAAAGTGTGATATATATGTTAATATATTTAGTAATAAGAGATTGAAAATCTATAAAAATATTGACTATTGCATTTCAGAATGTAGTAGAAATAGCTAAGAAAATAGTTATCAGTCTTGCTTTTTAAAATAATGATCAAAAGTTGATTGTGACAGAAAATTTGTAAATAATTTGATTATCATTATTGACTTAGACTTAGTCAATACCCATTGTACATTGTCAGTTCTAATATTAATTACTGAACCATCAATGTAAAAGTTAAGTTGTTGTTAGAAACTATTAAGAATTAAATATTGTTCGAATATATTTACTGCTTCACTAGTTTTAAATATTTTAAAAACATAAGAGTTGAAAATCAGAATTGTTGGTATTGGAGAAATTAATAGTAGATGTTTGATAGCTGTTAAATGAATAAGATTAATATAATTAGCATTAAAGTTTAATAAATTAGAATTGACTTTTTCTAAGAATTGGAAAGAGATAATTGCTGATATATTAATTGTATATAAATTCTGAATTCTGTTAAAATTTAAATGACAATCTAGCAAGATAAACTTTGGGTTGGTAAAGAAAAATAGTAGCCAAAATAATTTATATTAATATTTGTTTGCTAGTATGTAATAGATATTTGATTAGTATTTTTGAAATATTTGTGGGTTTTTTCAATAATAATTTTATTGTCAGTATATATAAGTAATCAGGGTTTAGATTTTTTTAAAATATGTTGTGAACTGTATACAAATAGATTGTATCCTAGTTGTTGGTAATGTAGAAAAAGAATTTTGAAACTATTATAGACCATTATGGTTTCTTCCAAGTAAGTGAACCATAATGGTTTTTAGCCTCTAGGTAAATATAACAGTCATCATGAGAGATGTTCCTATTTTAGTAAAATAGTATTGTTAGCTATACTAAGCTATTTAAAATATAGGATATTGAGATTTCTGATTTGTTTTTTGAAGCTAATTTATTGAGAATATTAAAATAAAATTAATTCTAATGATTAAAAATTATATAATATAGTGTTTGGCTATGAAATATTAAGATTAGCTGTTATAAATATGTTTAAGTATTTCAGTAATTGAATAATTTTGAAATTTAGAGTGTGTTTATTTGGACCATCGATGATGGGATTAGAGTATTAAAGTATATTAATAGTTGACTATAGGTTATTTTGGAGTTGTTATAGTTTAATCTGTATTGAAGTTCCTAGTAAGTTAGAATTATTAAGTTATAATAGAAAATTAGTAATATAATTTTAGAGTTGAATGTCCCATATGTTATAAACATTGTACAAATATGGGTTAAGCATAGTACTATTGGGGATTGAGTGTGCTAGATAAGATTTGTATTTTGTTATTGTTAAGTATTTAGTGAGAATATTGTTGCATGTGGTGTAAAGCATAATAATGTTGTATAATCTATATTCTAATATAAGTATAATAACTGTATTGATTATATAGATAATTTGTTTATTTGTAATTTTCTTTGTACTAGCAATATTTGTAAGTTGAAGTGTTTTTTCTTAAATAATTTTGATTTGTTTAGTTTGTTTGTTATTAAGTGTAAACCAACAACCTAAAAACTTAAATGGTTGGCTAACAGGTATAGATTCTAAAATAAAGTTGAAAAATTGAATATTAGATATAGATAAATTAGAAATAAAGACAGATTTAGTAGCATTGATTTAAATATTGACCATTAGGTAGAAAGATAAGACAATTTGAATAATTTGTTCTAGTTTTTGTTTTGTTTTTGCTATCCAGAGTGTATTATCCATGTAAGCTAATACTGATATAGATGCATGAAAATTTTGAGATCTAGGTAGTTGAAGGCAAGTCTTCTAAGTTGTAAATAATAAGTAATCTTTATATTGGAATGCAATTCTGTAGATAAGTGGGTTATAATAAATGCATCAGAATAGTAGAGTTATTGTTTCTTTCTGGTCTATTCTATTTTTAACTGTATATGGGTTAGTTAGGTCAAGGTTGGTAATTATTCTGTTTTGACAGTCTGTTAATAAATTAGTAAGTATGTTAACTAACTAAGAAGATATGTTGATATGAATTAGTGCTTTTTTAAACAGATTCAGATTAACTGAGTTATATGTTTTGCTCATATTTTGAGATATAAGCCAAACTTGTTTGAAGTTGCAAAATGCATCTTTGGTTATATTATTTAAGATATATATAGGTATAGTCATGCTATTGCCTAACAGAGCAATGTAATTATAGAGTAACAGAATCTTATATTTGGTAAGCACTTGGTTTAAGTGATTTGTGAGAAGTTTTGTATATAATTTTTTGGCATGTTTAAAAAAGCTAATAGGTCTAATGTTGATTAAGTTGTAATCAAAGATAGGATTTTTGGAAATTAAAAAAATTCTATTCTCTTTTCATTGCTTAAAAATTTGGTTTGAGGTGATATATCTATTTAGAAGGGCTGTAATTGCTTGAAGAAAGTGTATGCCTGCATGGTTTAATATTTTATAACTAATGTCAGAAGGATCACAAGCCTTGTTATTTAGAAGATGAGATAATGTTTTAGTTACTTCAGTAATAGTAAATTCTTTAATAATATCATTGTATTACTTAAAGTTAATGTAATTTTACAGTTATATTCTTCTTTCTAGTTAGATTTAAAGATTTGTTGATTGGTATATCTAAAGGATGTTCATTGGTCAAAGTGTTGTTGAATATGCTGTTTGATGTCTTGAGGGTTAGTGATTACATTATTGTTTGTTCTAATATTATTGAATTTGACTAGGTCCTTATGATGGTTAAGTATGCTATTAATTATTGATTTTGGGTTTAATTAAAGTTTGAAGCATCTTTTAAAAATATTATTATTAATTTGTTGTCTTATTTCTTTGATATTTTTTATATTGTAGGCATGATAGATAGATTTCTATTCAGTTTTAGCAAGTGTTAGCCAGTTTGGCAGTTAGTTGTGAACAGTTAGTAGAGGTAGAACATTAAGCTAATTAGATATATTTATTTGATTAATAAGGTGATTATGTTGATGTAATATAGAAGTAGAGTTTTTTAGCAAATATTTAACTTGTTTAATAATATTGTCTAATTTCTTAAGATGTTGATATAAGGATAATGTCTTTGTAGAAAAGATATTTTAAAAGTTTCTGACAATAAATTTTTTATTTGGAATATGTTGTATAGTAGCAGATATAATACTGTTTTGGATTTTGTGCCAAGAAGATTCGAGTGATTCTGAGGTTTGTGTACTAAGTAGAGTTTTGTTATTATTAAGATTTAAGGTTACTTGGTCTGCAAATTGTTGCCATTTATCTTTATTCATATTTTTGTATAAGAATGTCCTTCTACAGATTTTAGTAGAATGTCTGAGATTGCTTATATATGTATAAGAAAAGAGCCAACAAGAGTTTAGAATTTTATGATTACTTTGAGTACTAGTATCAAAATCATTTATAGTAAAAGAATTAAGATATCGAAAAAGAGATTGATTAGTCTAGATGTAGTTTATACTACTCTGATATCTGTTGTTTTGCCAGGTAAATGTTGAGTTATAGGTATATGTAATCAGGTTATACATATTGTTATATTGAAGAAAATAAAGCAACTTGTATTTTATTGATAAGAAATAGATGGTACTATTAGAAGCATTAAAGTTTTTTAGGATAATTGGTTGGATATTTGATGTGTAGGCTTGTTGAAACCATTGTATTACAGTATTTTGTACTAACAGTCTTAGTTGAGTATTATCACATGGTAAATATATTGAAATAATTCTGAATTTAAAATCATGTTTAAAGAAAATGTTTACTATGATAGCATATTTTGAAAAAGAGAGTATTTTGTGAATGTGGGTTTTTATAAACTTGTTAATCATAATAGCTGTACCTGCTTTAGGGCTTTTAGTGCATAAACACAAGTATGTAAAGTGTTTGAATATTTGTAATTTAGTAATTGGATTACTGGTTGCAATTTTGGTTTCTGTTATACTAATAATGCTAAGGTTGTTGAAGAGGCAGTAGTCTTCTTATACTTGTTGTTTTAGATTTTTATTGATTTCTTGAACATTATATATACTGATTGATAAGTAAAGTTAATTATTGTAAGACTATGTTCTAGACGTGTTGGAGTTTAAAAAGTAGTAGTTGTTATGATTTGATATTATTTGGTTTAGAGATGTTAGAATAGGTAAGTGTTCATAAGATTTGTATTAAATAAGATTTATAGCTATATGATTTGAAATAGTAGAATCTGTGACTTTAATGTAAACATGTGTTTTTGTTTTTTTATTATTAACTAAAATTTTGATTGGATTGAAAAAAAGATTTTTGCATAAATGTTTAATCAAGTTATTAAGTGTTATAAATTGTAGTAGTAGAGATAGTAGGTATTATTTTAAAAACTTATTATTGCAGGTATTTGTCTATGAGAAAGTTGGAGTATTGGTATCAGAGGCATTATAATAATGTTTTCTACAGATTTGCTTACAGTAGGCTTTACTGCCTGCCAATTTTTATTATTCTCCTCTAAAAATGGCCCACTAGATATAGAAGACATCATGATATTAAAAGTGGCAGCTGCATTGATGTATTCTGTAGAAGACATTATTAAAAAAAAGGGTTTATACTTTCCTCTTGCAAGATAAGAATAGTATTTTCAGTTGTTTTTGTAGTTTTTTCTGAAGGTGTAGATATATTTTTATCTACTTCTTGGAAATTCGATGTATTAGAATTCTATATAAAAAGAGAATCCTCATATTGTTTTGAGATTGAGATTTTAAGATGTTTAACCAAAAAATTTTCAGCTTCTAGGTAGTAAAATTGATAATAATTACTATGTATTTGTTTTAGTGATATTTTAAATTCTATTTCTAATTTAAAATATATAATGACTCTTGCAAGAGTATAGATATTATTTGTTGTTTGGATTATTTTTTCTAGAGCATCTTTTTTAGATAAACCTACAAGTCTATCATTGTTTCTTGCTGCTAACATAAAGACTCTTAGATAGCAATAGAAGTAATATATAGATCAAGCAGTATTACTTGCTACTTTGTTAAGATTTGCAAATAACTTTTCAGTAGATATAGCTAAAATTTTAAGTTCTTCTATAAGTGTTGATATAAAAAAGCTTGCTGCAAGTTTTTGTTTGAAATAAAAAACATCAGTTTCTAATGTTGAGTAAATTCATTTTTTTTGTTCTGATTCTGATATAGATGAGTTTTAAATAAGTTAATGAACTAGAATTTAAAGATGTTTCCTAAGTTGTGTTCTATTAATTTGGCTAATAGATTACAGTTTTTGTTAGTACAAAAGTAAATATGATGGAGTGCTGTTTTGAAAGTTGCTTCAAAGTGCTCTTTAAGAGTATGTATTGAATCTGGTAAAAGATATGTTTTTGGCAAAAGTTTTTTGTATTCTTTAATTAGTTTTTGTGATATTAGCATTTTGATATAATTGTTTGTTTTCTGTTGATTAATTTTGTCAAACTGAATACTATATTTTTTAAAAAAGAGTTTAAACCAGGCTTCATAAGTTGTAAGGTAGGGCTTGAGTGATGGAATTCTAAAATCTTTTAAGAATTTTTCAGATCGAATGTTGTATTAGATTGATATTAAAAATAACAAATGTATTAAAATATTATTTTTTTATTTTTTTTTATTTACATAATATTATCCCTTAATCTGTATGCTTTTCTAGGCAAATTTGTTTGAAAAATTATTAATAATATGCTTATAATCTACTTTTTTTAAATTTTAAAATATTTAAATAAAATTTTATTTAATAATATTTGAAAATAAGA